>WYDF02188674.1:0-21779 GCA_009867245.2 Adranes taylori | reverse complement strand
GTGCATTCCCGAACTGAATAACACTAAGGTCAAATTGCGAAGATGTATGGTCTACCCTAAAAATATACAGGGTATTCTGCTATTGACGTACCCCAATGTCACTAGGTCATCGGAACTCATCGCTTGATGTTAATCGACCGCATATACGGACATCCAGTGCTATTATAATACTTTCAACTACATGAAGTCAGCAATCCCCAAGAAATAAGGCTGAGGAATTAGCAAAGTTAAGCGAGCATCCGTCACGACCTGCGCTAATGGAAATCATCGAGAATAAAAATCCATGGCATTTATCAGCAGCAGTCATCATATACATCATCGTGATCCTTGGGATCGGTATTTTCGTATACAACAATCATATTTATAGAAAAACCGCAAAACTTACATCAGAATCAGATCGAGTGCTATTAGATCAACTACCTGTACGGCCGTTGATGAGCTTACAAAGAAAGGTCGTCGAAAACCAACCCCCCAATCCGAGGCTTTAAGCTCTCGGGAGTTTCGCTCTTAAGGCTGGAGAACTAACATATTCAGTTCCACACACCATATACAGAAGGATGAACTGCAAAATCAGCAAGTCATTCTAATAAAACATATGTATTAAATGATATTCATTACATTCATAGACATACCGCTTTGCTTCTAACATGTAAATTTAATAATATATTTTCTAAAAAAACCTTAGTTATTTTTCAATAACATAAGATACACCATTCATAATTTCAAGCATTGTTAAAAAACTACAAAACAATTGACGTGTTCACTTTCAATTGTTTGTACATGTCTTATAACTTATACAGAATGTTCAGTTCAAGCTTAGTTAAACGTGTACAATACAACTCTAAAATCAATCAACAATCAGTCGTTAGATCAATATAAACATTCTTATAATCGAACCTCGAGCCTTGCATTCAGCTGTTATTGTTAAAGCCCCATCATGCATTAAATCCATTGTGATTTTCTTATATATCTCAATTATTTTCATTTTGTTTTTTATGTTGCTTAATAATATTTCAGATTTTATATTGTTATTAAATATTGTAAAAATTTATTTAAGAGCATCACTTTATACACACTCAATATTTTAGTCTACAAGTTGATTATACATGTGAAAACATATTTACTTCACAATGAAATTGAATTTCATATTATGTATAAATATATTTTTTATTGGCGTCCATTTATCAGGTAAGCAGGAATTCTCCCTATATGGTCTGTCCACAATTAGTAGGCACGTCTCTCCATTCAAAGTTTGGCGAGCCAACTGATCTTTGACGCACACCTTTAAGCCACAAGTTCCCACAGGTCTTTTACTTTCGATTCATTTTCCTATGATAAGTCTGGATGATATACTCCAGCTTCAGTTCTTTAATGGCTATCAAAAACTCTTTAACATTTACTTCTATTAGAACGTAACGACACTAGCCACTGCGCTATCTGGTCGTACTGTTATCATTGCGTTTTATGATGTTTATAAAAAGAATCTTCGGTATTCGTTATTTTATCCACCCAGAATATACGCAGAATAGGACGGTACAGTTAATGAATAGGACGCAGAATAGGACGATACAAATACGGTAATGCGGCTCTTCAATCCACGATTGCAAGTCTAGCGCTCGAATCCATTAAGAAACAATGTAAAATAATAACAGCATAGCGCTGTTGATCATTTATTTAGATAGCCCGCTTATCGTTGGTAGGACGGGCAGTGTGTAAAAGGACAAGGACTCAATTAGCATAAATTGACTCACTACGATCCAAGACTACATCGGGAAGTCCTCGTTCATAGAAAGCCCTTTCAAGCCCCAATATCCCATACAAAAAAGATTGCTAGGATTATCCAGAGTGCCCGTTTTGAAATGTCCACTTTAATATTTAATATTAGCAACGCTTATATGTAGACAATACTGAGCGATATGTTTGACGATGAGATATATATTGTTCTCAACATGTGGGTTGTAGCCGCCCGCCAAACACGACGGCAGCATCAGAATAGGAATATTCTAGATGAGAATGCCATTGATCTTAAACGCTACTTCACATGTTCGACTGCCACCTTAACCAAGAAGGTAGACCCTTGTCTAACGCTTCCCCAAATTCCAATTTCGTCACGTGCTCCGCGCTTAACACCATTCATATGTAAACTGCATGCTATATTCGACGGTAAGGTCTGTAATGTTCTGAACATGTGGGAGGTTGATTGAGGCGTCAACAAACCTATATTAATAATGAGGACACACGAGGACATAACACATTGAGTCTCTAACTATCTGACGTCTGTCTAACATAGGAACATAGAAATTTTTATAATAAATAGAAATTTCGGACCCATGTCAAACTAATTTGGAGAGACGCTGGAGGGATGCTGGTGGGCCAACGCTTTTCAGTAGTCAATAAAATAGGCATTTGTATCGAAAGTCTTGTCATCGCATCGTTATGTGAGACAATTCAGTAAAAAGAGGGTTTCACGTATGTCCACTCTCTTATTGTACTTAAAATTAGTATTTCTAATCTGTCTCTTGCGTATATACGATTGCGAATGATGCAGAGAAACACCTTGAGAGATCAAAATGAACATACGCTAGTTGTCGCATTGAGAATCATTAGTTTTCTTCTCCTTTTCGTAAGATAATAAACATTGGTTTTATTCAATCCATTGGTATATTCCCATCCTTAAGGTCGTATAAAAAAGCTCTAAAGATTTTCAGATCCCAATTTTCTGGTCTCAAGCACACGTTAATACTTCTTTGTGATATATATATATATAGAACTGGATTTATACATATCATTGTCTCGGTGTGGTTAGACGGGCCGTTATTGGAGCGCCGTAATTTCAAGATCATTTAAAAAAAGACAATAATATACATCTCCATAATGTAATCGCACTATTTCCCAGAACCACTTACCTAGTTTTTCCATTGTTTATTCCAAAGACCCACGCCACATATTCTTTCTAGAGTTTTCTTGTCGTATATTCTTGTGACTTGATCGTTTTCAAACAACAAACTTGTCAATTTGTATAATTTGTCATCAAAAATTTGAAGTCCAAATGCCTTTTCCAGAAAGTGAAAGAGACAACACAGATTGTGGACGAATTGTTTACAACCCACTACAAAGTAACAGCTGAAAAGTGGAAAAACCCCATACCAAACAAAGAGGTTGAACTCTTCAATGAAGAGGAACTCGAAATCGAAATGAGTAGATTAAATAGCTAAAAAACATCTAGACCAGATCCGATACCAAATAAGCTGATGTGTAGACTCGCTGCGAATAAACCAGACCGACTGTTAAAACCGTTCAACGGATGTCTCGATGAAAGTCAATTACGCATAATATGGAATGTGGCGGAGTTGATACTGATTCTGAAAGGATAAAAATCGGACTCAACAGTAAATAAATACCGGCCTATTAGCCTATTGAATATAACGGCTAAGCATAATCTCTCTAGTTGGCAATTTTGGTTCGTGAAAGAAAAGTCTACGGTTACCAATATAACAGAGATTATGGGATTTGCGAGGAATGCAGTTGGAGGTACCAGACATACGAAAAACATATTTTCAATGGGTGTCCCAGATGTTCTTAATCTTTATCTCAGCATCCTAGCATTCCAAATTGTGCACCCTGACGCGGTAAAACGTGCCCAAATATATTTGTTAAACATCCTGAACAGTTATTTCGTGGACAGGTCTATAAAATATGACATGGCAGGAGATAGAATTAAAAGAAAACTTACGACAGGAGTTCCACATTGATCGGTCATTGGACCAACCCTATGGAATATCAATTACAACAACCTACTCGAAAGAAAGATGCCAGTGGGAACGTTAATAGGATTTGCGAACGATGTAGCAGTAGTGGTAAAATCCAAGACTACATCGTGCTTGGAACAAATCCTAAATGTGAGCATAAAAATAATTCAGATAATGGAATAGCATCAGTTTAACCTGGCCCCAGAAAAAGAACCGAAGCAATTATGCAGATGAGAAGAAGGAAAGACACCAAACCAAAAGTCCAAAACGGACAAGAAGTTGAGTTTGGTAATTCCGTTATATCCTTAGAAGTCCTCCAGAAGCATGTGAAACTTATAGCAATTTATGGTTAATGATAAACGTGGGCGTACCAAATACAAGCAAACGCCAATTATATTTAGAAGTTTTATGCTCGGTGATGCTATATGCAGTACCTGTATCTATTAGAACGCAACGATCATAATTGTGTTTTATGATGTATATAAAAAGAACCTTCGCTAATATATAAAACCACAACAACGCTAGCTACTACACTATCTGGTCGTATTGTTATAATTGGATTTTACGATGTTTATAGAAATAATCTTTGTTATTTGTTATTTTATCCATCCAGGATATACACAGAATACGATGATACTATTGCGGCCTGATACAGTGAAGAAACAAAAATATAGAATAATGCTGGAGATTTGGTCTACTGGTTTCTACAAATACATACAGGACTGTCTCCAATGAATCTCTAGATGTGCTCTCAGGAACACCATGGGAGCGCTTGGAAGCACTGTGAGAATAGTAAGAAAGAAAATTACAAGTGCTACTACAAAACTAGCAAGAACAATGGGAGGCAAGTCAGAACGCGCAATGCGCAATGGGCAAGAGCCTGATATCAGAATCCATGGAAAGCTGACTTTCCGTACAACGCAGCTTTTGGCGGGCGAAGATGCTTTGCTTATTACTTGCATTGAATAGGCGAAAATCAATCCATAACTAGCGAACACTGAGACAGTTTAGGAGTCGACTCCAAGCGGAGCGTTTTTAAGTGAACACCAAGCTAACATATTGCAATAAAGTGTCAACAAGAAGGCGTTGATTCCGGAAATGCACAAGTCTAATGACAGATGGAACGCGGTATTTTAATTTATGGCCGGAGTTGTAAAAATAAAGGAAAATGACGACTTGAGGACAAAATCAAACAAAGTGAAGAGTGATGAGAAGATAAACAATTGACAAGCATAATTGAGACGTAGTATCAAAAGACTAAAGTCTGCTAAGACAGAAGGTGGCGCCCATTAAAAAGTTGGTCAAGATGAAATGCGAAAATCAATGCCGGACAACACTGTAAGTCGTAACCAAAAACTGGTTTGGCAAGTGAACGGCAGTGTCCGGTGCTGAAACAGGGGGCGTAGACGTCAAATCTATAATGGTGCTGCAGAAACCTGAATTACAGAAGGTGCGAATGGCCTTTGGTAACCTTATAAAGTTAGTAAAAGGCAAAGCGGAAAGATCAGGGGCAAACGTAAGAGACAAATGGCAAGGGAAAACGCACATAACCGTTCCCTCTCAATACAAAAAAAAAACCGAATGTGTTATACTAATCGTTTTATAGTTTCTGCATTCCTTTTTATTTTAAATGTTACGTATATAACTCATGTATACCAAATTCTAATCTTGTGGTAGCTGCTCTGTAGCCACTGTAACAGACTCCCACTCGCGACGCAGCTAATGAGCAGTCCTAGCGACTGTCACCGATGGCACAAATAGATAACTTAAATACTACACCATCTACCAGTCTTCGGAAATATGTATTGCCAGGCGCCCAGTCAGTTTAACGTGAGAGCGCACGTTTATTGTTCCACCGATCCTCAGTGGCTTACTGAGGGCACGAGTAGCTACGAGTACGTGAGTTGACCGGCGGTTCTCGGGCAGCTGAAATTAACAAAACAACAGTTAAGGATTTAACAAAATAACGTCTGTTGGTCTTCTAGGCAATATAAACAAAGAAAGAAATATTTATGTACATTTATATGTTAATGAATTAATACAATAGCAATTCCATTATAAACAAATTAATAGAAATAAGCGGTGCAAATAAAACAATACAAATGTATAATAATTACAAAACAAAATAAAAGCGGCACTTGTAAATCAATTCTAATGTGCGGTGATAAAATAATAAAAGAGTAATCATGTGGAAGGCATGTACAAATAGTTAATAATACAACGAGAGGGCGGGGAGTAGGACTTAACACACGATATGAATAACGGGAAAAGTAGGTATCCTAGGAGTCTACTATAATACACAACAAAGTAAAGCGAAGCAGTGTTACTGTAGTTGAGTGACTAAAACTAAGCGTGAAGCTGCACAGGTTAGAAGCATACACTCTAGTGTAGGAGATAGGTTGATGGAAAGCTATTCAATACACATGCAATTCAGTCAAGCAATGTACGATACATAAAATCGCTTACCAAACGTATTAAATTCGCTGGCCATTGCCGCTGGACTGTTGCTGGTGCTGTTGTCTGGTACTGAAGCTAGCCCTTGTTGGCTGCTGGCTCTTGTTGGCTCAAACCAGAAAACTGAATTATAGTTTTCAAAACTTCGCTATTTATAAACGAAAACCATCACACGACTTTAGCTCTGTTACACGAGTCTTTGGTAGTCAACCACTCATTATGTTACGACCCGATACGGTTTCCCTTTAATTCACTACACCAATAGTAGTCTCCACACAATCACACGGTAGTGTGTAATATGTGTACATCATCAAGCCACAGACAAACCCACAGTATACCACGAATACACACTCCTATGCGTATATACGTTATTTCTACTTTAAATATTATAATACACAATAATGCGTCATCCTGCAGCGCCCAGCAATGGAGCGCGATACAGGGCTCGCATGTACGTATATACCACATACATGCACACACCATTCAATGCGGTATCGAGCACTCATTGCAATGAGTGAATGTAAATAAACAGGCGATCAAACCATATCCCTACTCTACCTAACCTGCTTTGTCACACCTCTTAAAATTGAATTCGAAAGTTAGTAATTTATGAAGCTCTTGTGCTGCATGCTTAATAAATTCTATTGGTTCAAGTGTTTGACCCTTCTTTATTAGTTTAAGTGATTCGGCAAATTCAATTGCAGTAGTCGATTAAATGTAATTTTGCGACTAATTAAAACGATATTTTAATTTTTCTAGATTCTTTAAAATGTCGAGCACCACTAGTACGGACTAAATGCGCACCAAGATATACGGTCGACTGCTTTACGCCTTATCCAACGCCACGCATATATATGAGAGATTGCCAGCCTGGATGCGAATGCCCAAAAGGCAAACGTAGGATGCCTAATAAATCATGGCTATCCTTGAAGCATGAATGCATCCCAATAAAACAATGTCTCCAACTCCTGAAAGAACAACGTAAATTTTTTTTATTTATATATTTTAGAACATATGAAATAATTTCATAAACTCTTTTCTCACGTATTTATAAGGTAAATTGCAAAGCACATTGCTAGCTACACATTATAAAATGTAAGGATTACAACACTTACCCTTAAGGTTGCACTGATTTAAATCACAATTGAAAACACAGCGAGTAATACTGAAATGTTCCTACGGACCATCCCGCCACCCGCCATGACCTAAACGATCTAAACGAAATTTGTGACGTCACGATGTTATTTCAGAAGTCTATCATAAATTGGTTGGGTGTTTTACAACTGTCATTTGAAATTCCAAGATGGAGTCTGACGGCTTATTTCTATCTTCAGAGTTTAACGTGAAATTTGAATTGTGAGCATGTGCCGGGGAGCGCTCCATTGGAATGTTGATAAAAGTAACTAGATTTTGTACCTAGATTTGAAAATAGAAGCATAGAAGTAGGTACACACTAGCATTTTAAATAAGCATCATCATCACTCAGCCTTGTCTCGTCCACTGCTGGACATAGGCCTCCCGTAATCCAATCCATCTTTGCCGATCTTGTGCGGCATTCATCCAATTTTTCCGGATTTTCTTGATGTCGTCGGACCATCTCGGACCATCTGGTGGGCGTCCCCTACTTCGATGTGCGTCCTTTGGGTTTTTTTGGGTTTTTGAAAAGACTGTTTTAAACAATGATCCCATTTTTTTTTATTTAAATTTAAAAAAATATATTAATTCAGTTTTTTATATTAAAATATTCGAAATTATTTTCATGAGTCGGAATATTAAAAAAAATGGATTTTAAGAATTATTTATAATGAATTTATGTTTTTCAAAAATTTGGAACATTTAAATTTTTTTAGGGATTTTTTTTTTGTTTAACGTTTTAAGTGAAAAAATTTGTACACAATTGTTTTTTAATTAAATTGAGGCAAAGATTGATAAAAAAAAAATATTTTAAATTTAAATTATTAAATTATATAAAATAAAGGCCAAATTATTTAATTTAAGAAAACATTTGTTTTACAGAAAAACAATTGTTTACAGAAAAAAACTTACACAAAATTTTTTTTGCAAAAAAATTTTTTTTTAAATAAATCGAGGAAAATTTTATTTACAAAAATTGTTTTTCAAAATATTTCAAATTATTTTCTGTTGTAAAATTTAAAAAAATTTTAATTGAAAATCTATTACATTATTTTCGTAGTTAATTACTTTTTTGTTAGTTTTTATTGTCTACATTTTTTTTGTAATAGTTTTTAGTAAATCTTTAAATTTTTAAATTAAAAAAAATGGATGGTCAGATAAAAAAACATTTTGAAACTTTTAGTTTCTAAAAATTTTTCATACTGATTTTAGGCAAAATTAAATTTAAGAAAACAATTTTTACTGATTTTTTTTAATTCAATCGAGGAAAAAGTGATTAAGAAATTGTTTTTTAAAAATATTTAAAATTATCTTTTTAGTTTAATAATTTTTAATTGAAAATCTGTTACATTATTTTCGTAATTAATTACTGTATTATTAGATTTTGTTAAATTTTTTATAATTTTTAAATAAAAAAATTGATTGTCAGATAAAAAAAACATTTTGAAACTTTCAGTTTCTAAAACAATTTTCATAATTTTGGCCAAAATTATTACATTTATGAAATTTTAGATTAAAAACATTCTTTATGATCGTCAGTTAAAACAAAATTTAGAAATTTTTAGTTTATAGGAAAGTTTTCATAATGATTTTGGGCAAAACCATTAAATATAAAAATTTTAGATTAAAAAAAATTATAATTGTCAGATAAAAATATTTAGAAATTTTTAGTTTCTAAAAAATATTTCATAAATAAAATTTTTAATGAGAAAAATTATAGTGTGACGTCACAAATTGCTAATAGATCGAGGTGAAATAGGCGGGAGACCGGCTGGTCCACAGGAAGAGTTCAAAATATATTTCGGACCAAATCTTCTTATCCACTTTGAATCTTTTAAATTTTTGTGCATTTATATTATTATAATCTTTATAAATGTTTGAAGTCATAATTAAGTTGTTGGTGATTCGTCGTAGATAAAATAGTGAATCGTTTGTAGATCAAATTAAAGTCGTTACTTAAAAATAATAAGGATTTTGCCTCAACCGATCTCGAGTGACATAGCCACCATCTTCAGGCCTTTAAACTGCAATTTGATTATATTTTATTGTACTTTTACTTGTTGGTCATATTGATCAATTTTACACATATTCGCCTTCGGCCTTGACGTATATCCACCAATTGGTATTAGTCAAGCGAGCATTCGTTAGAAATCCCGCTACAATTGCACATCTACGTGGACCATTTCTTTAAAATTGTGCTAATTAGTTATTTGCGTCGCACATACACACGCAAACATGTATTCTGACTTTGAAATATACTGACTTCTTTCACACTTTGAACCAAGATTTTTTTAAACTTTTCTTATGGTAAATTCTACTTTATTAATCCCTCTTTAAGTTACGTATAAACATATTGTAGTAATATGAAAACAAAAGACGTACTATGGTCAAATAACAAATATCTTCGAAACATTAATCTTACATTTACATATAATTATATATAAGTAATTGAAGACTGTTCTTTCTAACCACCCACCAAGACCTTGACTCAACTTGTTCTAAAAAACTTCCTCTGTTTTTATTTGCCGATCATATAACTGGCTTGTCAACCCGCTAATTTTTAGGGCATCTCATTACACAGGACTTATATATTTTTTTTTAGATTTTATTACCTGTCACCCAAGAGGAACTTTTGTTCCTCTTGTTTTCATATGTTAATTATATGTCTGGCTTGTCAACAGCAGCAGCACCATCACTACAGAACAGAACATGTAAAAAGAACGTCTGCTACTACTTATATACAATGAATACATATGATACGCAGGTCATTTAATAAACAATGCACATGTTGGCAATACAGCGCAAATGTTATATCATTTGAAGTTTAAGGCATTAGTATAAAGCAAGTGTTTTTGTTTCAAAAATAGTGTAACCAGGAAGGCCAAAAACGTCAATAGTAAACAAAGTGTATACTGGTGAAAAATTCTCTGCTGAAGCCTTAAGGAACTTAATAACGTCCTTCTTCTTCTTCACCGTGAGGTGGCCTATCCGCTACAGCCATTGACAATTAACATGGCTATTAGGACTTTATTAACTTCACTTCTAAAAAGTTGAATTGAAATGAGTCTATGCCCTTGATACAGATTGTGCAACCATGCGTGTCTTCATCTATCAGGTCTTCTTTTACCTTTTACGTTTTGTCCTGTAAAATAAATTGAAAAATACGATATTTCTCATGACGCATCACATACCCAATGTATTCCAATTACTTTTTGGTTGTAAATGGGATTTCTTACTGTTTACCGAGTCTGCGGAGGACAGCTAAATATCAGATAAATGTATCAGCTAAATACGTCCATGTCGGCGTGGGGGAAGTTTAAATAAGGGGTTACTAATAAGTAGGTTGTGTTCCTCCCCAAATTGTGCAAGTCTGTCTGCTCTTTCTTTACATGTACCTAGTTCAAAGTTGCCGATTATATCAAAATATTTCCCTGGCATACCTTGGTGTTGAAGTCACCCACGACTATTGTTATTTCATTTTCTGTTCTGCTTTATGAGAGTTTTCAATTGCTCCTAGAATTCCTCCTATTCCGTTGTCGGGGCATATGTCTGTTCAATATTGATGTCTAATGGGAAAACGTGCAAGTTTAAGCATAATTATTCTGTCATTTAACAGCCATGTTAGTCCCATTGACGTCTGCCTGTGGTCAGTTCTGAAAAAGCAACAATCGTTGACTAATTTGCTTTATATAAGTCCTAAATCAAGATTGCCACCTCCGCCAGATTTACCATTCTACAGTCCGTGTTAACAGCTGCCTCTGCCATTGTGGTTTTCACCAGTAGCTCTGGGCAAGGGATCCTAGACAGGTACTAGCCTCCCGAGTCAGAAAGCCCCTGGAGTCTGCGGGAACCGGAGTCATTTAATAACGTCCACATTCCAATTTCTGATAAACGCTTGGACATTGTCATCTTACTGAAACAAAGATTTAACGTTGAAAGTAAGCTTTTCTGCATAGAATCATTGATTTTGGTGCAATGTAAGGTAGGAACGAAGTTGAAATCACAGTCGAGCGAGTAGACAGGTCGATCCAAAAAAAAATATTCGTCGAGCTCAATCAAAGGTCAAGCAAATGATCTCTGCTTACGATCATCATCGGAATCACCAAGATAGAGTTGTATGTGAACGCAGTATAATAAAACTGTATTGTTACTGAAAAGTTGCATGTCTACGATTTAGAATAATTACCCCATGCACCCTAGCCCTAAAATGAGTCCAACAGATTTTGACTTATTCCTAAAGTTGAAACAACACAAGCAAGGACGTCGTTATTCATTTCTTAAAAATCTTTCTGCCGCTATTACGTGAGGCATTTGTCAGATAACCAAAAATGAAGATAGATATGTAAAGATTGAAACATGTTATAACTCGGTAAATGAAATGAATCAAGGCTATACTAAAGAATTGACTAATAATAAACATGCATGGAAATAAAAATAAATATGTACATAATTTTTGAAATGACACCTATATATAATAGATAAAACCCTGTTGCACTAATAACTAAATATTTACTGTTTATTAATTAGATAATCCATTTCTGACATAGGTGGTAGCCTTCATCAGTACATTGTGCTTTCAGCAGCATCATTGTCATCAGTTAATGCAAACCAACGACTCAGCCTACTTCACCACTTGGCTTGTTTAAACCAATTTTTGAACATTATCCATATTGTATACAATGCATTATTACATAGACCTATGAACGTAGATGGCAGTTGATGAATAATAGTTCATGTTAGTTAAGATGTTAATTCGTCAACTGCTATCTACGTACATAGGTTACCTTTAGGCGACTTAAATCAATAGCTACAATGTTTCCGTAAACTCTGTGCAATCTCAAAAACTTAATCTGGAAGTGAGGCTACGAGCACCAAGCCGATTTGGCGCATCATCTTAGATGAGATCAGTTTAAAATCTGTACGTTTATCTGCATTTTCCATACATTTTCCGAAAACACTATTGTTGAGAAGCTTGTCACTATCCTCTACATTTTCCGAAAATACTATTGTTGAGAAGATTGACAATGACTATTTGAAATTCATTTGTAACAGCAGTACGTGGCCAGGGTAAATGATCTGTGCAAAAATGCATTGTGTAGATTATATATAAAATTTTGAAAAATTGGTTTCAACAAGCCAGGTGACGTACACAAAGTCGTTGGTTTTCATTAACTGATGACAATGTAGCAACTGAAAGCAGAAAGTACAGACGTAAGATGCCACATATGTAATGCTGCCACATACACCAGAAATGGATCCACCTGTCAGAATCTGGGTTTTTAAGCTAATTGAGTGTTCCGTAAAGTCAGTCTGAAGTTTTAGAAACATAATTGGTAAATTATTAAAATATTAAAAAGCCACAAGAATAATTTGATCATTAGAAGTTTTTGTAGAATCTATGTCAGCAAAATTAATAATTTCAAAGACTTCATTAATGTGCTGTTTTCCTCCTTCTTTTCGGGAAATGTATTAGGAAAAACACACTCTTGTTTGACAAAAACAAACTCCAAATCATGTTTAGTATGGCTAGTAGCAATCAAATGGTTCAGAAGATTTGGACTAACTTATTTAAACAAGCCAATTGTTCATTGAGACATTTGAAAAAAGACTTTTTGTTTGATCAATGTAGGAATACACACAAGCTATGCTTTTTAATGTGGGTATCCCTATATTGGTGAGACAGGAAAGCCTTTCCTCGTACGTATAAATGAATATTTAGCTTATTTCAAGTTTTACGAACCATTTGATTTGACTTAGTTTTATTATTTTAGAAGCCAAATGCCCCAAAGGGCAAGAATATACTTCATGTGGAGGAGGCTGTGTCTTTTCTTGCAATAACGTTATAAGATGTTATTCCTATTGCCGACCACGTTGTGGTTGTCCAGAAGGACAGTATTTGGCTCACGTCCATTCAAATCAATGTGTTCTACCTAGCGAATGCTACAAATATGTTAATATAAGTGAACAATCGAGCACTCCTAAAATTTTATATCTTTAGAAATTAGACAAATAGATGTACAGAACACATGAAAATAAAAAAGATTAAAAACTTTTTTATTACAAACAAAAATGCATACAAAACGTAAATAATTGATTCATTAACTTTTATTTATTTAACCTTTTTAACATCCTATGGAGTCCTGCAGGAACACTGTAAAGATATATGTATTTAATTATTCCATTACGTGTCATAAAGCCCCGTAGCATTAATCACGTCGGAAACATGGACTCTCATGATTCATCTAATTCTATAATAGGTAGACATGTACCTAATCTAGACTCAACATTCTCAATATTGGCTTGACCTGACATTCATTCAAATTAGAAGGAAACACTTTATCAAATAAACAACAGAACAACAGAAAACTAAGAATAAAAAACAACAGAGTAATAAACAACAGAAAAATTATACCAACAACAAATCAGACAAAAATGCATCTATGATACGACCACCATCACCATCCACACAATCATCCAGTTTACGACCTCCATCAACAATCTCCGTTCCAGACACGGTATTAGTCGCCGTACCAGGCCCAATATGCACCAACACTCGGCGGGTAACAAGAGCGTATGCTAGAAGCATTGCACAGTATTTGCGCATTGAAGGTTACCAGACATTGTCTAAGCCTCGACAATGTCGCCAGATGCGATTTTGGCGATCAAGGCTTAACATTACACGGATATAACTGTACAATTCCATCACACAGTGATTAAAGGATAGAAATGTAATTAACCAAATAAATGAAGAAACCAGGATCCGGTGCGATCTTCTACAAATGCTTTTCAAGAAGATGAAGGAAACAGTAATTAATAACAAACGTCGATTCCCACCGACACTGAATGAATCAATGCGACGACACATATATTAGACGTTTACACAACCAAGCACAACCGTCAACACACAATCGTCAAAATTATCACACTACACAGAAAAGTCAAAATTATTTCCTGCCCATAAAAATTGTTATTTTTAAAGATTTACTTGAGTTTCTCAGATAGTTTGGGGACATGTATCATGCTATAGAAAGGGATGTTGTTTTTGTTTTTATTATGAGAGATTTCTGTAGCTTTGTTGGTTGTGTATTATCCTGTTTATGATGTGTTAAACGTATGGGTTACTTTTGAATATGATTATCAACTCCTTTTGTACTTCATCTTCTTCTTCGTTGGTATATGTTGAAGTTCATTTTATGTATGGAGTGATAGCACCTGGTTGTATTTTGTGGTTATCTCTAGCAATTTGTTTCTATTCCGTTTTATCGGTAGGCGTATATCTAGAGATGTCTTTCTATTGCTACTTTGTAGGTTTCACTTGACTGTCAAGCGAATTCTATATGATTTACATGAATCAGGTGTAAGAAGCGCCGAGGACACGTACGTTGCATATAAACCGACGATTTAAATGTTCCTAAGCCTGCATATCAATTTTCAAACTCAGGTACCAGGAACCAGGGACTATACAGAATTAGGTGTGTTTATTGTAATAAATACTTTTATGAATAAAGAAAGTCGTTTCTTTCTATTTACGTGTAGTTGATCTCTAACATGTCTCTTGAGTCTATATACATATCCATCGCTAGGCCATTCGCTACAATAGTTAACTATTTCTGGCATATGTTCAACAATACTATTTATTAATTCAATACAAACGAAACGTAACATGGCTACGTGGATGCAGACACTACGGAATCTGTTTGCGCATCAGGAACACTAGTAAAATCAGATCCATTCAAACACGAAAAATCAAGGTTTAGGAGGATGGAAAACCCTAAAGCCTTTTAAAAATACTATTTCAATCTTTTTCCTGTCACCTCTATTGGTGTACTTACGCCGAAAAGAAGTAGCAAATAAATCTCGCGAAAGATCCACGGATAACAACCAGGCATACAAATGATATTGTCAGTAACCATTTTTTAGGTTAGCGAGGTAGGATTTGTACATCAGATTAACCAAAAGTATCTAAACTTACGAAATGTTATTAAAACTTATCGGAGTTTGATTTAAAGAAAACATTTTAAAATAATATCAAACAACATATCGTCTGCATTCATGTTTATTTAATTATAGTTTTAGCGAAAGTTTTCGGGAACTAGGCCCATGATCAAGGTAAAACTTGTGCACAATGACACATATTAAATAACTTATTAACAAAAATATTTAACTAGCGTTTGAGTCACAACCGTTTATGCACCATTTTGCCGAACACCAAATCTTGCTCCTTGAACTTTTCGAGAAGCAGTTTTCGACCAATTAAGTTAGTGACATCTTAATAGCATATGATGATAAAATTTGGTTATTAATTCACACTTTGACTGAACAGATACGTGATTCGTTAAGACTACATTCAGTATTCGACAAAATGAAGATACAAGTCATGAGCGACTCCACACAATGTATCATAATTCATTATTTTAACAGCGTACTTCACCACCCGGCTTGTTTCAACAAATGCTTGAAAATTCTCTCTATAATATATACAATGCAATATTACAGAGATTTATGAACGTAGATGACAGTTGATGAATTACAGTTCATCTCAGTAAAAATCTTATTTCGACATTTGTCAATTGCAATTTCGTCAATTGCCAGGTACCTTTTGGTGACTTAGATGAATAGTGATAAGGTTTCCCGAAAACTCGCTGTAATCTCCATAACTTAATATGGCAATGGGACTACAAGCTCTAAGCCGATTTACCACAAAATCGCACTGTGGATCAGTTTAATATCTTTACGTTTATCTATATTCTCTATACATTTTCCGAAAACACTATTGTTGAAAAGCTTGTAAAAGTTCTTTCCAAGTTCATATGTAGCAGCAGTACGTAAGTCAGTGTTCAGTATTCTCTGAGCCAGGGTGATAGATCTGTATAATATTGCGTTGTGCATATTGTATAAATAATTTTCAAAAATTGGTTTGAACAATCCAGGTACTGACGTACACAATGTCGTTAGTTGTCATTAACTGATGACAAGACAATGATGGTAGATTTTGGTTACTAATTCCCATTGTAATAAATACTGAACAGTAATTTGACTGAACAGATAGATACCTGATTCGGTAAGACTAAATTCAATATCCGACAAAATGAAGAAAGAAGTTATGAGCGGCTTCACACAATATATCACAATTCATTGTTTTAAAATTGAACAATGTTATCGTTAGTGACAGCATTTATAAACCTTTGTCATTTTAATATTACATGTTATACAGTTATACATTTAATAAATATAATCACAGTGCAGAAGTTGAAAACTTTTAAACTGTTATAGTTAAAAAATCAAAAAAAAAAAATTATTTCACGGTCATTGTATTTATTAAACGTATAATATGTAATATTAAAATGACAAAGGTTTATGAATGTCGTCACTAACAATAACATTATTCAATTCTCAAATAATGAATTGTAATATGTTGTGTGGATCGCCGTATGCCCTGTATCATCATACTGTCATATACTGAATTTAGTCTGTACGAATCACGTACCTGTTCAGTCAAAGTATGAATTAGTAGCCAAACTCTACAATTATATTGTCGCACTTAAAATTGACACAATATGGAATTAGGCTAGTCCCCCTAAATACTATTCATTGTAAGAACTCCCAATTCTTTATGGAACACAAAATATTATTATAAATTATGGTAGACCTTAAGCAATTTTATTGATCAAGCTTTAGAATGTGGGCGTAGGAACAGATCGAATAAAACTCCACTTTAATATTTATTTAAGACACTATCAATCGTACGCGACAAATCAAGTTTGTTAAAAACAATTTAATAGGAGCCTATCTAAACACTTGCCTATTTAAACCTGTGAAGCAGCTTTAAAGAAACAAGTCCTGTCCCTGGAATTAAGAATAAGATCATTGCGGAGCACAAATAACAGTAAACACTAAAAGAAATTAAAGTAGCAATCAGTTTAATAATTCTATTATCAACAAATTATTAATACATTCGTGATACAAGAAACATACAGTAAATGTTTCCTATGAATTTTAGTTCCGATACATAATGACTCAACACATTTTAACTGTTTAAATAAATTCACCACTCTAATCTAATAGAATGCACGACGATTAATTACGTTTAATAATTACGAACAACGAATGTTTGCATTCATCTACGCAGTGTAGTTTCTACAAAAAACTTATTAAAGTACAGCCTATTTGTTACTCATAATTTCAACACAAATGAATATCTATTGTGCAATAATTAAATCTGAAATGAACTTGTTATTTTTATCTTTAAATGAGTATAACTTTTTTTTCGTACATTTTCTGATTGGATAAAGTTGCGATAAGCGCTATGCTGTTAGCGTTGATCTTGATGGTTCTTACCACGTCTGAAAAGGATTTTTATGAGGAGTGTGAGTCTGAGAAGTTTCTTATGACATACTCGTAAAAAGAGCGTTTTTATGGTTCTGAAGAAAACTCCCTTATTGAGGATTAAGAGGAGAGGTATGAGGCTGGCCTGGAGGTTGTATGGGTTGTGGAAGGAAAATTGTTGGTAGTTAGGGGGGGGGGTTCTCCGGCGCGTTTTGCGAGAGCTTAGTGTTTGCTGCCTTTCAAAGCAAGCGGGGTCGCCTTGTAGACACTCTGGCGGGTAAAAGTTGAGAGCTTTTATAAGCTCTAATTGGCACTTGTCTGGCACATTTTGGGTTAGGAGTCTTTGATCGCTCCGGGGGACAAAGTTTTTTTGGTCGTAGTGTTGGGTGAACCGGGAGGAGCGGGTTATCCGTGCAGCACTTTGTGGTGTGCGGTTTTGTTGTTGGACATGTTGTACAGCGACTAAAAGTTAGTTTGCTTTGCTTAAGGTGTTTCATTCTAAGACTGAAAATTGGGTTATAAAAAAAATTTAATTTAAATAATCACAGACGAGAGGTTCCTATACCCACTTGCCGTTTAGGTCCAGTACTCTGGAACAAAGCGCACAAATGGCAAAGACCCTACGACCACCAGCAATGGCAGCTATCTTAGGGATGGCTTCTTCTATATTTCTTTGATCTTTCTTCTTATGACGGATATTAGAGCACGCCGTTGAAATAAAAATAAAAAAGAAAACATAAAAATTAAATTCTTATATGCCTTCTCGTTAGTATTAAGTATTTAAAAGTGCTCTTGGTGATAGCTTATAAATAAGGTTATATATCGCAAGTACTTTATGTGTATACGGTAGAATCCCTCTAATCGGTATTTTGCCCATGCTTCTCGGTTGTTGTTTTCGAACTCTGCGTGACGCATCTGTACGATGCGTACTCCAATGCAAATTGGCCTAAACTCAAATGGCTTTCGTCTTATATATCTTTTGGAAGACCCTAAGTTGCTGCTTGCTGCCGGCGTAAAAATGAGTAGATTGTCTCTGCTCGCAAAAGTTATCGGTTGCGAAAACAGTACATCTTTCTCTAACTAGTTAACTATCTATTTCTCTCCAGCTTTAAGGCCGCGAGCTTTCTGGAAATTACTAGAACAAATCTCTTGCAGCGAGTTTATTTAGCTGTCTGAAGACCGAATTGAACAGAAGGAGATGAAAGGAATGTATTTTGTAAAGTTACTATCGACGTACGTTTTATAAAATGGAGCGAACAAATCCTAAGGTGCTCGCCGGTGACTAACAAACCCATTTATTCAAACCCAGTTTTGGTTGAAGATTTAAGTTATAAGAACTTTAGACATTGAAGTCTTTAGCGTTCTAATTGTGCAGCCATCGTTACAAATTCTTAAAATGTAACTAACTTAAGCAAGCGAAAACTGTTTATCGACAAATTCAATGACAAATATTCAGTGTTTGGCAAAATGGAGGCATAAGCGGTGGTAAAACAATTTAGTTCTAAATATCCGTTTATAGACTAGCCAAGAATGCCGGTCTACAAGGGGCCCCCAGACTTGAGCTTCAGAATATTATGGCTGTCAACTTATCCCTCTTAAAATGGGATGCAACTACGTGCTGTCGAATAACTGCGTTTGCATTCTAAGAATTAATACGTAATAAACTTTACTGCAATTTGATTGTATTACAATATAACTTATAGACTAAGCCAACCTGCTTGCATCCAGATTGTATTTAATTCAACCCTTTATTTTTTCGGTTTGAGACAATATTTTATTTTAAACACATCGATGGGAACTTAAAACTGCATAATTGGTTTTATTCTTGTAGAAGAAAGATGTCCGTGTTTCAAACCATGTTATTCTAGTTGCTACGGCATGATGCCATGTATAAACAAGTGCTTAAACCACTGTAGTTGTAAGTATTAAGTTCAGCTGTTATGCCAGTTCGAAGAAATATGTTTCAGAAAGGGAATGCTGTAAATATACGACCAACAAGTCATATTAAATCCATTGATAAATAAATGTGTAGAATATATGAAAATAAACATTATAAAACACTTTCGTATTTTATTATAACCAAGTTGTGTATAAAAAATATAAATCATTGTTTCACATTTGTTTATTTAATTTACCTAGCTTCTCTTCGTTCTCTGCCCCTTCAAGTTGCACACAATCCCAACTGAATAGTGCAACACTAACCGATGAAAACACTAATTGACAATAATACTGAATATTAAATATTATTCGATACTTATGGGATACTGAGGATGGCTATAAACGCAACTTCTTTTACGGCGATACATAGATACATATGTATCTATGTATCGTCACTGTTCAAGTATATCTAGGCTGATGGCGGCCAGGGATAATTGCTGACTCGTGAAGATGATGCGTGTATCGTATAATCATTAGAGAGAGTCGAAGATGTAAAGTTTGGAAAGTCTTAAAGAAAAACTGTGATGAGTGATTGAATGAATGAGGCAAGCGCAATCCCTTGCCTCATATCAGGCAAAAATGTAGATACATATTCCTCAATAGGAATATGTATCTATATTTTTGCCTGATGAAGTTGGATGTGTAGAACATTTGTCGCTGTCGCCAAAATAATACCTGAAGATGAGCAGCAACAGTTGCAGCCCAAATTTAAAAATATTTAAAATTAAAAAAATTAAGATGGGGAATTCTCCAAATCCGCCCGATAGATTTTGCTACTAATCACATTTCAATATTTTCAATAGATTTTTCTTCTCAAATTTTTTGATCACCCCTACACATTATTTTTGCGTATACCCCTGGTAGAATCTAGTTACAATTCTACTTACATTTTTATGCACATCAATAAGGTGTATCAATCATCAATAAGGTCGTTGATATTGTAATATACTTATTTATATGTGGCCTATTTCTGCCGTAGAGGCTTAGCACCGACTATGTGTTTTAACGTCGAGCATCTTCCATCAACGCTGATAGATAGAGTATCAGATAATTTCGTCTTTACCAATCTTGATTGATGAACTCGTAAATATACCTTTTATAGTGCGTGCCAATCCGCACAAACTGGACCAAAGATTGACATCTACCCCTATAGATGTGCATAATAAATTATAGTTACCTTCCTCCTATAATTACCGACCGCGTTTCGTGTCGGTAATTGCCTAGATTCGATCAACAACGCAAACCATTGTCTACGCGGGGGATCGAACCCGGGACTCTGCGGTGGAAGTCATGCATCTTATTGATAACTTAAAATTTCGCAACTGACATTCAGATGTCATATATACATGTAAGGGCTACATGATAACTCATATATGCAAAGTTACAGGAAAAATTATTTTACGTTGTATGAGACATATAAACTGCTTTTGCAATTGAATAAATATATGTTATCAGTGGCGGGGGCATAGTATAATTTTGGGAGGTGTTCAAAATGATTATTTTATTCAGAAATCCAGATTTAAAACTAGAGCACTGAAACTTTGATCGCATATAGCATCTTGTATTAGGCATCGGAAAAAATTAGTGCCATGCTTGAAACTGATGCAGAACGCGACGTTGCCACGTTTATAATTTTACAATCTTTTCGATATATCTCAAGAACTATAAAAGACCGTATATTCTGAATGTAGCAGCTTCAATTTACATAAAACTGAGCATTATATTTTCTAAAATAATGTCAACAAAAAACGTTACATCTACTATCCATTCCATTTTGTTGTCGTCTTAGTATAAAGTTTTATATCCATAAATAATTTGACTCCATTCCTCAAATCATAAAACATTTTTAGAAGCATTGTTCCAAGTAGCAAGCTGGGTAATACTACTAAGTATCTCTATATTCACTTTTGAGATCAACCAGTGATGACTTGAAGATAATTTTTTAATTATGTTTATGCAATGCGACACTACAAATCAGTTACGTCTGACGGTAAAACCGTCGACTTGAAACTAGTTGCGCAAAATATCATATTAATGACTCAGGTATGTAAATTTATTTTTAATTCAATTATTACGGAGCAATAATGAAGATTTTTTTTAAACATATACCAACTATACAGGGAAATAGTACTTCCCTTTACACGATATGGCGATGTATGTTAACAAAAGCGTACATTG
>WYDF02188673.1:0-36191 GCA_009867245.2 Adranes taylori | reverse complement strand
GGGAAACCTGCAAAACCTTGATCATAGCACGGTTGGTTCTTTGGGTTTGGTGGGCTGTGTCTAGGGTAGATTGGATTGTTTATGTATATATATACATACACATACACACACGCACATACACATACACACATACACATATTATTATTTTTTTTCTTTAGCACTTGTATATACCTATAATATTTATAGTTCGGAAGTTCATACAATACTAAAAGGAAGCGCAAACGCGGTAACGATTCGACATTCCCTCTCCGAAAGTTCATCTACTACTGAATCAATTCCACTTCTAAGACTGCTTGACACCGAAATGTTTGTTTACTAACTCGGTTAGTATATCTAATGAATCGTTGTTATCACCTCAGAGGTTCATCTGATACTGAAAGTATCGGAACCACTTTTAATTTTAATCTTGCAGGAAGAGCGTATAATAGGTGCCACTTTTTGTAGAAGTTCCTCGGATTTTTCTTCGCTCATTCTTAGATGGTTTCTATAAATGTCTAAGTCATCTGCAACTAGTTCTGGCAAGAGCTTTACTGAAACACCTTCATTTTTCCATCATATTATCCATTCTCTAATACACCAGCGTCGAGGTTTTCTTTTCTTTCTCACGTGGTTTATTAAATATTCATAGTATTCACATACAAGGCGGAGCCTAGCACGCACTGTAGACTTTTAAAAGCTGAAACCTTCTCAACTGGATCTCTAATGTTCTTTTAGTGTAAACACATTTCGAATTCAATTCTACTTTCAATGACATAGATTCAATCTTATTAAACAATTACATTTACTAGTGAGAACCAGGCTTTAATGAATGTGCGCTTTGGATCTCCTATAATTTAACTCATTATCGTTCAAACAAGTAGAACCTACACTGGCGTACTTCGTACCTCACTCTGACCGTCCGCTGCTGATGCTGCGTCTACATGGTAAACCTATGAATATTAATATAATTCTGGTGTATGCACCGACCGCCGATAAACCAGAAAGAGAGTTACAAATCTTTTATAATCAACTGACTGAACTCCTTTTAATAACTAGCAAAGAAGAAATAACGATTGCTATAGGCGATTTCAACGCCAAAGTAGGCAACGGAGGAGCAGAAGATGTCTGTGGCGAATACGATCTGGGAGTCCAGGAAGGACCAGGGCAATAGGATCATTCGGTTCCACCAAGAAGAAGACATGATCATTACAAATACCTGGTTTAAATTACCGCCTCGCTGTCATTACACTTCGAGATCACCCCAAGACAACGAACAAAAGTATGTACGGACCATCTGACCATAATCTCTTGGGAGCAAGCATCTCAATACGACTCAAGAAAGTGATAAAGCCTGTTACACCATAGATGGGCATCAAACTATTAAAAACTATGATAGTAAGATAAAAACAGCAGAAGCAGTAAACTATAAACTAGGAAAACTTAGAATAGATAAACGAGCAGAAAACGAAAATACGGAAGCTCTTTGTACAACGCTCAAGAATATTCTAGTTAACTGGATAACAACAGAAATACTGAAATTAATGAATAAAAGAAGAAATCGTAGAAATTAAGACATACAGAAGCATTAGGTGCAGAAGCTTGTAAGAAAATCGCAAATATATATAGAAGCTAAAATCCATTCCAAATTTGTCAATACTGAAGGCAAAGTTTTGAGTACCCAAGAAGAAGTAAGAGGAAAGAAAATCCAAAGAAAATCTATTTCATGATTTAAGAGTCTATTAGAATCAAACGCAGATGGAAAGGGGATCAGACATTTTCGATTCGAAAGTTAAACACGCAATTGCGACAACCAAAATTGGCAAGCTACTCGAGCCCACCAATGTTTATACAGAAATTGTCAAATTAATAGAAGAAGATAATCTGGTCATTCTCATTAAACTGTTTGACAACATATATACAACAGGAATATCCCGCAAGCAGGGCTAACTTCTCTATTCATCCCTATTCCCAAAACAAGGAATCTTAAAACATGTCACGAAATTAGACTCATAAGCCTTATGTCTCATGTACTAAAAATGTTTCTAAAAATAATCCATCTTCTCACATACATTCTATGCGAACAAAACATGGGAGTTGGATGCCGCAAAGGAATGGGCACTAGAGACGCATTATGCAGTTTAATAATTCTTATTGGCAACAGACAGCTGCTGTTAAGATATAATAGGACACAAGTAAGCAAGTGTCAATACAAAGAGGGGTTAGACAGGGTTGTATACTATCGCGGCTCTTACTTAATCTGTACTCAGAAGACATTTTTGTTAAAGCTCTAAGTGTACCTAAAGAAGGTATTAGAATAAACGGTGACACTATCATAATGGCTAACTGTCCAGAATCTTTACAGCGTTTACTAAATAGGATCTGCCACACATGAAATTAATATGGACTAAACATCAATGTTTGTAAAACTAAAGTTATAGCGATTGCTAATTCAGGTCACAAGCATATAAAAATATACAAATAGAGCAAGAGGCCAAATTTAAGTATGTAGGATGTTGGATCAGCGAAAACTTGGACCCTGCCATAGAGGTGAGATCGAGAATAGAGTATGCCAGGAGTGTCTTCTTCATAATTATCGGTTATTATGTAACAGGGAATTTACACATTACCGCATGGTAAAATGCTACATTTACTCAGTTCTATTATATGGTATGGATGCCTGGACATTGAAACTATTAACCATGAGATGGTTTGAAGCTTTTGAAACATGCAACGAATGAATTCGTTCTAAAACAGGCCAATAGAGAACGTGAACTTCTAAATATTTTTAAATCACAATTTGGACATATACTCAGAAATAATATGTACCGACTGCTACATCTTATTATCAAAGAGAAGGTGGAAGGCAAACGAGGTCCAGGCAGAACACAAATGTCCAGGATTAAAAATATTAACAATTGGACAAATATGAATATGGAAACCCCAATAAGATCAGCTGAGAATAAGAAAGATTTTGTTATAGTTATCGCCAAGCTGCAATGAGAAGGCGGCACAACAAGAAGATGATTACTTACAGGAACCTCGTATGGATTCTTATCAATGTACTACAAAAATCCAATCAAGGTTCTCCAAAAACTGTTCAACATTGACACAGGTGACGAATTTGGGATCTGGGATTTCTAATTTTTTTCTATAAAAGAAAACTTGAAAACAATTAAGATCATAGCTTATATTAATAATTCCGACAACTCTGGTCGATGTACGGTTATCCGTTTGGATTAGGCTGAAACGTAATGAATTATGTTCGCATGTGTGTGAGCTGTAAATCATGTTTTTGACAATAGATATTAAACGCTCGCGAATCTCCCAAAATCAACACAACAGCAAAAAATATACACAAATATATGAAATCCCCGAAAAAATTTATATAAGTAAATAGGGATATATAACGAAATGTCATGTAATAGCAAATGATCAGTTATATTGGGTGTTCTAGTAGTTCTTAAGCTCATTTCAGAAATATTTAACTTAATAAATCACGAATACCTCTGATTGTTTAGAATTAACCTGTAATACGTACCTGTAATTAGCCTGTAATACGTTCCACTTCCTAGAGGATATGCATAGATATCAACGTATTGTGTTTCGCAACATTTGCAACTGATCTGGATAACTAGTGTCTGTGAATATTATATGTTTGGTATTGGATGGGTGTTAACTTTGAGTTGTTTGTTTTTGTTTGTCTTAAAATATATGTACTTCTGTGACATGAAAAATTAACCAACTTCGGTTCTGTAAAACCTCGTAACTAGAGATTACGTCAAACACATCGAAAGACTTGAGTCTCTCTGGCTTTCTAAGTTAAATCACCTGTTAAGTTACGTTACAAATCACCGGGAAGGGATGGCATCCTGCCTATAATGTTGCAAAAGGGCTTTCGTCCTATAGGCAGGATTATCACTGAACCTTTCATGAACACCCTTACATTAGGATACATTCCATGGACTTGGAAGCAGGTAAGGGTTTAGAAGTTGCTTCACCAGAATCACTGTGCCTACCCAGCTAATTACAGCACGGAAACCGCACTTTTCCAGATGGTTAACAAACTCAGTAGATATCAAAGAGTCGCTGCCGCTTTTCTTGATATTGAGGGAGCGTTGAAGCATTTACGAGATGCGCGACGAAGCGGCGCATCGGTCCAATCTGCTGTGGATGGATCAAATCTATGCTCATGAGTATAATCGTACATGTGGAACTCGCTGGGGAAAGAAATCTGTGCGAGGGTGTCGAGGAGCTGCGCACAGGGTGAGATTTTATCCCCGCTATTGCGGAGCGTTGTAGTGGACGAGCTTTTGCACAGTTTGTAACAACAAGGTATTTAGTCATTTAGTACGCGGATGAAATTGTTATCATAACCCAAGACAAGTTCAATTCAACTGTTAATGAACTTATGCAACATGGTTGAAAAATGGACAACGAACACGGGTTAAAAATTGGCTCTCAGAAGACTTTGGTTATATCGTTTACCAGCAAAAGAAATCTAGACGGCTTGAGCATTCTTGAACTTCGTGGGACACACATACCTTAGCAGGGGGAAGTAACGTTGCAGGGGGAAGTAACGTACCTTAGAGTAGAAAGTTACTTGGAACTTACAAATTGATAGAATAATAGACAGAACTGTTATAACTATTGCATTTGTTAGACCCCCGTTGGGGCCGTTGGGGTCAGCGATTTTTGTGTACCATGAAGCTCTATACTACCTGAGCCATCCAAATTCCCTCTTCTGGTAAACTGTACAACCGAAGTCTTTTAAGGTCTAGTTTTCAAGCCCTTGTTTGTTGTCCATTTTTCAACCACGTTGCATAATGACCCTAATAGTATAGGAAAGCATCGGGGGTTAAAACTCTTCTTATTGCGCGAAACGTTACTCCATACATACATTTCGTATATATTTTGCTCCGTCTACCGTTTGCCGCATGTAGTAACGAATCGTTACTCCCTTGGTCCATACATATTTCCTATCCATATTTAGTGCATATCTATCTATTTTCTAGGCATTCTACATAACTCTAGTCTATATATTTCATATCTACATACGACTCCGTCAAAAACACGGGGTCGTATTTTCCAAAAACATTATTTGTCTATACCTACATCATTCTATCTATATTTGCTTCTAGTCTGTTGTTAACTGAAAGCAGGAACGTTTCGTTACCGCTTTGCTCTATACACATTTCCTATTATATTTCACTTCGTCTGTTTACCATCCGTCGAAGGAAGTAACGAATCGTTACCCCCTTGCTCCACACATATTTCCTATCCATATTTAGTGCTTATCTATCAAGCATCTAATTTCTAGATGCTCACATCCTCTACTATTCGAGCCTATTTCCTATCGATTTATAACCCCGTAAACACTCCAACACTTCTCCAACACTTGTTTGTTTTATATGTTACAATTTCAAGAGGCTGCTTTTCAGCCCCTTGTTTTCTTTATTTGACTATTGTACCTATGCAAGCAGTTCAATTTGTTCCTCTTTATATTTCTTACATATATTCCATTTGCAGCAGAGGCAGTCCTCCATACAGAGAACAGCGTGCTTTGGTATATCAGGGTTCTGAAAACGACCCCAACAGTAGTTCGTTAAATTTTTTTAATGATGAAAATTTATTATTAAGGAATTAGTTTCCCTGGTTATTATTGATTCGGAGTTGGTCGTAAATCGAGTCATCTGATTGGCTGCTGGAATACATCAATCTTGATTAACCAATAGTAATTGGTTAGTGCATTAGTGGGAAAAGTAAAGGCTTAGCTGCATTTCAGAGACGCCGGATATGGCACTCTCCTTCATTTAATTGTGCCGAATGCGCGCCATATTTTGGCTCCTACAATTTAATTGTCGGTATGTAATGTCTGTATACTGAAACGTAATTTGTGATAATTATTGAGATATGGCTATGGTTTTAACTTAAGCCACTAGGCGCCATTGATTGGTGAAACCCGAATGTACTTGTGGTGAAGGTAATATTTCCTGTACTGATCTCACCATGAGAACAACTTGGTGGGTTTTTGGAGAAACTTTTGAAGTAGCGTCTTCACGTGGTGCTTGTTGCGTGCCTTCATATTGGAGTCCAGCAACTAGCCGTGCATCCGAGTGTTGGAGTCTGCGTCGTCGACGACACAAGCCAGTTCTTGGAGACTTCCCAGCCCTTGGTTGTAAAATCTGTGCTATGAAGTTCTCCTCCAGCCAACTGTGTGACTCAGCGTGGGAAACATTTTTTAAAGTAAAGTTGTAGTTTTGTTATTGTTAGTTGTGGTTATTTATTTTATGTGCACTCCCTACCCTATTTTTTCCGAGATTAGGTACGATTTCTGGCCCCATCTAAAACTCGAGCAGACGCCTCATTTATAGAAGAAATTGGGGTGAATTATCCGGACGCCCTTCGGAATTCAGACCTATCTGCGGATTAACAACTTTCAGTGACGATAATTGTTGTTCCTGAAAATAGGTTATAACTTATGGGTATAGGAGCATTTTAGGCAACGAAATATCAGGTACGTTGGCAAAGGATGCATCTAGCACACAGTTCACTGCAACTGGGAATACCTGCTAGTTCCATCAGAGAAGCAATAAGAAACTGGGCCATTGAAAAATACGTAGACTGCTGGGCTTTATAGAGAAGTCATGTAAGAATAAAACCAAATCTGCTGAAACTTGGCGGGAATAATATAAAAGAAATAACTGGCCTGTTAACGGGACTCACGACGAAAATTGACCTACACACTGCTGAAGTAGAATGTAGGTTGTGTCTGGAGGAAAGCAAAACAATACAACATATCTTATGATGTATAGAGCGTTTGCATCCAGAAAGAGAGACGTATTTGGAGCAATAAAAGTTGAATCTGAATTGGCACCAAAACGCTCTCTGACCAGGAAATATTTAAATTGTTAGAAGACACAAATATATTGGTCTGGTGCAACTAAACGATCAGGGAATGTACAATATGCCGATTGAGTGTAGTGCTTTTGGATCGGCATTCTGCAGACACTGATTGGTGATAATAATGGGCTAAGGATTGAAACCCATTAAAAAAGTTTTTCATTGTCAATAGGTAATGTGAAGTATTTGGTGCATTAGAAGTGAAATTATTGAATTCGAGTACGCACCAATTAATTCTAAATACCGGCGTCTATCTGGCCAAGCTCGAATGCCTTTATGAAGTCACTAATCCTCGTGTAAACAAATCACCATGAAATGACCATATCCATCCCAAGCATCTCGTTATCGCAACAAGAATGACATTTGCTACTGCATTCTTCTAATTTTCGTAAATTAGGGCAACCATATTAATCCATGTGAACTGCTGACTCCAAACTTGGCAGGCAAGGAAGATCTACTACAATTCGAATGAGTTTGTCACTGATGCGCCATGACTTATCTGTGCTTAAAGAATTGACTTGTTTCCCAGACATTGGAATGTAGTTTCTGAAGTAGGATGTTTTTTTATAATTATGGCCCAATCCATTAACTAGGAAAATTAGTATATGAATATTTATGTGGACATCCAATATATTAACAAGTGATTTTTAGCATTCATTGAATGTTTTAACTACTCGACGTATAGAATTAAAAAAAAACGAATTTCATGTCCGTTTTATCATGATTTATTCAAATCATTTCTTAAAATTCAGCAATTTGACAACGTTAAAAATTTATCATATTAAAAATCTTATAAATGTATATAATATACAATTAATTCACATCATTCATTTTTATACATCTACAGAATGTTCACAGCAGGTGTTATGTCTAATATATATTAAAATCATTATTCATTAATTAATGAATAAATTTCTTTAACACATGTGGTATGAAACAGAACTAGTAACATTCTATTAGTTAATGGTTTCAAATTAAATGTATAAAATTATTTCTGCTTCAAGTCGCATTCAACTTGTTTATAAGATTACTTGAAACATTGAGATGTGAAAAAATTAAAATATTACCAAAATTCCAAATATTTCCGTAAATGTTAATTTTCCGACCTTACAAAGTGCGTCGACGGATAGACGTTGCCTCAATTGTTATTTGACTTACGGATGCACCGAATAATAGTTACCAGTTCAATCCTTCTTCATCAACAGCTTTTCTATATAGCCTAATATATGGTTCATTTCTTTGCTAATGAACATAGTGTAAGACAGCGTTGCCAATGTGTACTTAGTAAATTTATTTGTAACGATAAACATTATTCTATTTTTTTACATTTTACAATAGTTGAATCCCTCAGGAGCCAGGCGCCAAACCCCTTCTGCAAGAGTATAGAATATAGCCGGTCAAAACTCATTTAAAGAATGCGGTTGTGAAATCAATCTATTTATAAACAGAAATATTGCGTTGTCTAAAAAATGCATATACGACATAGATTCATGTACAGCTATATATATATATCCTTTTTTATCTTATTGATATTATTGCAATTTCCTGCATTTCATAATTAACAACAATAGCATGGCAACACTCACAAATGAAAATACATTAACCCTTAGATAGTTACAAACTTGCATATCTGTAAATATTCGAAATGTATCTAAAATATTCATATTCTGTGATCAATTTTATAAATAAAACAAATTTTCTTAAGAAAACTATAAAGATAAGTACCCTTGATAAAATGTAGGTAATTAATTCAAACATGAAGAAAAGGGAAAGAGACATGGGAGGAGTATGATGTGAGAGTGAAAAAGGAATGGAAAAAAGAGGGAAAAAGATGCTGTGCTGCAAATGAAGATGAAGTGAGGGGAGTTATATACGAATTAAGGATGGAGAAAGAGATATGAAAATACTTAAGAGATTATGGAAGGGATGGAAGGAGGGACGAAGTAGAACGTGTAAAGCTAAAAGACTGGGTGAAAAGTGCAGGGAGGAATTAATGGAGAAAAAGGGCGACAAGGGAAGTGGAAATGAAAGAAAAAGGGATGATTATGGATAATGAAGTAAGAGAGGAAATACAGAAAATAAAGGGGAGAGGTGCAGCAGGGCGAGATGGCGTACCAGTAGAGGTGTGGACGTGTTCGAATGAAAGAGGGATAGAAACATTAACAAGGAGCAGTATAGAAGAGGGTATAGAAGGGGTATAGAAGTATGAATGCAGTATAGAATGGGCAAGAAAGGCTGTCGGAAGACTGGAAGGAGGGTGAGATAATCGCATTGTATAGGAGGGGAAATAAGAGGGAAGGAAGTAGTTATAGATAGGGATCACAGAAATAAATGGGATTTGTAGATTGTATGCAAGGATGGTGAATGGGAACTTAAGGAAGAGATGAAAGAAAAGTGGAACTTATCAAATACGCAGACAGGTTTCGTAAAGGGCAAGGATACAGCTAATAATATAGTTGCACTAAACTACATTTTACACAAAAAAATGAGTGAAAGGAGGAGATTGTATTTGGCGCTCTTTGACTTGAAATCCGCGTTTGATTATGAAAGACTGGAAAGACGAAGATTATGGATGAGAGTGAAGGAGATGGGAATATCTGAGGAAATATGTGAAAATTAAGAGGGATTGTATTAGGAAGTAGGGTGAGAGCGAGTGTGGCCGAATGGTTCAAGGTTGAAAGTGGAATTCGGCAAGGGTGTACACTGAGCGCAATATTTCGAAGGAGTATTAAAAAATGGACAGTCAGTGAGGGGAGGGCCGGGGGCGGGCGGAGGTAGTTCGATAGAGAAATGGTATGCACTAGGTTGTACGGATGATATTGTGTGTACAACGGCTAGTAAAAAACAATTGAAAGAGAAAATAGAGAGAGTAAAGAGATATATGGGTTAAAGAGAGTTGGTGATAAATGTGGATAAGACGAAAGTGATAGTATGCAAGAGAGGGGGAGGGGGTAGTAAGAAGGATGTGTTTGAAATGAATAGAAGGATAAGGCAGAGAAATAAGGGAACGTGTAAAAGACTAAATTTGGAGACTCGCTAAAAATGAGGTTGAGAATTCTTGAAAGTGTGTGTGGAAAGTATAATATTGTATGGAGTAGCAGTATGGGAACGAAAGGGGATGGAAAGTGTGGCAATGAAATATTTGAAAAGGATTTTAGGAGTGGATAAATCAACCCCTAATGAGATTGTCTTGCAGGAAATTAATTGGTATAAGAGCTGCAGCTGCATAAAGGGGTTAAAGAAGATGGGTCAAATATGAAAAAAGGGTGATGCCAGGTGAGATGGAAAGAATTGTGAGGAAGGTATATATGTATGCTATGGAGGATGTGAAGAACACGGAGACAGGGCATAAATGGGTGAAGTAGAGAAAGAAAGTTTATGAAAGATGTGGGTGGGCGATGAGAAAATGGTATGATAGGATAATGGAAGGTGGAGATTGTGAAAAAGTAGTGGGTAGAACAATGAAGGAAGCGAAAATGCAAGAAAGGAGAGACAAGATAAGGGTAAACTGGTATAAGAGATAGTACAAGGAAATAGAGATGATATAATCGAGGCCATAATGTTTGATGTCGAATAGGAGTATGGAAGACAAGAGGATGATTGCAAGGTTTAGGTGTGAGGTTTAGGAGGAAAAAGAATTAAGATAATGGCGAGGATAGTGGAGGAGATACATGTGAATACGGCAAATAGGGCAAATATGGGAGGAAATAATAAGGGGGGGGGGAAGGGGTTTGGCCCCTATTATTCTATTTTAAAACGTATAAAAATAGAATCATGTTTATTTTTAAAGATAGTTTTACTAAATATAAATTGACAAAGCTGTCTAACACTATTAGCAAAGAAATGAATATATTAGGTTGTGTAAAACAACAGTTGATAAAAAGGCTTGAACTGGTAACTACTAGTTTGTGCGTCCGCGGTTAGACGGCAGTTGGGGCAACAATTATCCGTCGACGCAATTTTTGTAATCGTGAAATTAACATTGTTTTAAATTTTTATTTATTACTTATTCAATGCTTTTATACATATATGCAGTTGATGTTTGTTTATTATGAATTTAAAGTACAGCAGTGACAGTGAGAAAATTTTGTTACTCCTCAAATGAAACGAAACAAATATTTATGATAGCGATCTTGTGTTTACGTAACTGTTTTGGTTATAAGCCCCTCTCAAATCTACATATGGAGATGAGTGTCCTTTTATCCTTGTTCCTCTTATGCAAGCATATAAAATCGAAATCGCTTAAACAGCTAAATTCGTCGATAAATCATGCAATTGGACTCGTCGATGATCTTTCATGATTAGAATCAATATGGTTATACGCTTTTGTTTTATGATTTATAGCTTTGCGTTTGCAATAGAAATTCTATATTTCACTTTAAATGTTCTCTCTTAACAATGAAAAACATATTTCTGCGCCATATATCTACTTTCACGATTGTAATGAAGTTTGTGGAATTAGTAAAAATGTTCCTCTCCTCAATCAAATATTGTTTTACTCGTACCAAACAATGGGATGTTATTTTTTGTAGTAACAAAATTTGGTTTTGTACGTATTGGGAATTTTAAAAACGTCTCATCTAATTAGATTGTTCGTGAATGAAAATTTTACAGATCTGAAAATATCCATAGCTCTATGTGGTGTCGTATTAAGTTGTTATCCTGATTGCAAACTTGTTATTCTGATTATCCCGATTGTAGTTGACTTGTATCTGATTGTATCTTTTATTTGATTGACCTGACTCTCCTTACTTATTATCCTGATTGTAAAGTATCCTAATTGATTGTATAACCTTTTGGAGACACCTTTCAAAATCCGGGCTTTCACTTTCCTTTTTTTTTTCTTTGGCTGAATTATATATTATTTTCATCGTCCATTTAAATAAACTCCAATCTTTGGGTTCTATGTGTAAGATATATATAAAGCGCTTATAATAAAAAAATATGTTTCAATTATTCCTTTCTACAAATAAAACAAGTAAGTAAGAACCTAAAAATAACAAAACGATCAATGCTTCTTTAAGTACTTGATACTGTTGTAAGTCTTATTTTTAATAGGATATATTTATTGGAATCTTATTCAAATCAGGCGCATCGTCTTGAAATTTTAATCAAACGAATTTGTATCATTCTCGATTCGTTTTTTCTCTATCTCTCTTCTTTTTCATTTGCCAGTGATGATGATAATCCGATAATTTATGTAGATTATTTTCTATAACTGACATTCAGGTGTTTGCTATATATTACTTAGGAAATATCGAAATTTGTTCGTTTCGTAACAAAATGGATTTTTAAGTATAATTTATAGAGGCGCATGGGGCTAATATTATAATGAGGAATTTGATTTTTATAAATTATTGTTGTTGGCTGATCCATAATAAGGGACCTAAAAGTAAATTACTATACTTGTGTAGAAGACTAAGTTCTTTTATTTATTCTACGACCGATTTCGCCTATTAGAATGTTTTCGAAAACGTATACCTATGTATCTTAACTTTGTTTCTGAACGGTTCAGAAACTTAGTTATACATTTCTTTAAAAACATACTTAGGAAACATAAAACATTCTAACGTTTTAGGAAACGTATAACGATGTTTGAATTATTGAGAAAGATAGATGTACATCTTCTAAAGTAGTCTACGAGTTTAGGAAGTATGAAACATTGTTTTAGTAAATGTATTACTATGTTCACTATGCTTAGTAAATGTATTGCTATTACTGAATTCTTCAGAAACCTAGGTAGGTATACATTTTCTAAACATTTTAACACTTTAGGAAATATAAAACATTATTACACTTTATAGGAAATGTTTCTGAACTGCTCAGAAACGTAGTTATACATTTCTTAAGACATTCTAACTCTTTAGGATATATAAAACATTCTAACTTTTAATAATATATATAACTCTCTTTTTGGATTGTTCAGAAACATATTTATACATTTTGTAAGACATTTTCGAAGTTTAGGAAATAAAAGACATTCTAACTGTTTAGGAATTATGTTTCCAAACTGTTCAGACACAGAGTTAATTCACATCATTCATTTTTATACATCTACAGAATGTTCACAGCAGGTGTTATGTCTAATATATATTAAAATCATTATTCATTAATTAATGAATAAATTTCTTTAACACATGTGGTATGAAGCAGAACTAGTAACATTCTATTAGTTAATGGTTTCAAATTAAATATATAAAATTATTTCTGCTAAAATTATTTCTGCATTCAACTTGTTTATAAGATTACTTTAAACATTGAGATGTGAAAAAATTAAAATATTACCAAAATTCCACATATTTCCGTAAATGTTAATTTTCCGATCATACAAAGTGCGTCGACGGATAGATGTTGTCTCAATTGTTAGTTGACTGCGGATGGACAGAATAATAGTTAGCAGTTCAATCCTTCTTCAACTGCTTTTCTATACAACCTAATATATGGTTCATTTCTTTGCTAATGAACATAGTGTAAGACAGCGTTGCCAATTTGTACTTTGTAAATTTATTTGTAAAGATAAACATTATTCTATTTTTTTACATTTAAGAATAGTTGAGTACCTTAGGGGACAGGCGCCAAACCCCTTCTGCAAGAGTACAGTATATAGCCGGTCAAAACTCATTTAAAGAATGCGGTTGTGAAATCAATCTATTTATAAACAGAAATACTGTGTTGTCTAAAAAATGCATATACGACATAGATTCATGTACAGCTATATATCTATTCTTTTTTATCTTATTGTTATTATTGCAATTTCCTAAGGAAACCTAAAACATTCTAACGTTTTAGGAAACGTATAATGATGTTTGAATTATTGAGAAAGATATCTCTACATCTTCTAAAGTATTCTAAGAGTTTAGGAAATATAAAACATTGTTTTAGTTAATGTATTACTGTGTTCACTATGCTTCGTAAATGTATTGCTATTACTGAATTGTTCAGAAACGTAGTACCTAAACACCTAAACATTTTAACACTTTAGGAAATATAAAACATTATTACACTTTATAGGAAATGTTTCTGAACTGCTCAGAAACGTAGCTATACATTTCTTAATACATTCTAACTTTTTAGGTAATATTGAACATTCTAACTGTTTAGGAAATGGATAAATATGTTTCCAAACTGTTCAGACACATAATTACGCATTTTCTAAAATATTTAAACACTTTAGGATACATAAAACATTCTAACGCTTTAGTAAATATATAACTGTTTCCGAACTGCTCACAAACGTAGTTATACATTTCTTAGAACATCCTAATACTTTAGGAAATTTAAAACATTCTAACGATTTAGAAAATGTATAAGTAATTTTCTGAATTGTTCAAGAACATAGTTATACCGTACCTAAAATATTCTAACTCAATATAAACCATTCTAACGTTTTCAATGTGTAGCTATGTTTCTGACCTTTCAGAAACATAATTATACATTTAATAAAATATTGTAACACTTTAGGCAATATTAGACAATCTACCGTTGGTAAATGTATAACTATGTTAGTGAACTGTTCAATAACATAATTAGGTATACATTTGCTAAAACATTTTAACACTTTTGGAAATATAAAATATTCACACGTTTAGGTAATGTATATCAATGTTTTTGAACTGTTCGGAAACATAGTTTTACATATCCTAAAACATTTTAAACGTTTAGAAAAATAAAACAGTCTAAAGTTTTAGGAAATATAAAACATTATAAAGTTTTGGAAAATGTTTAACTATATTTCACAACTGTTCAGAAATATAGTTATACATTTCTTACAAAAATTTTAACACTTTATGGAACATGAAACATTCTAATGTGTTAGGAAATGTATAACTATGTTTCTGAACTGTTCAGGACCATAGTTTTACATTTCCTATAACATTTTAAACCTTTAGGAAATATAAATCGTTCTAACGTTTTAGAAAATGTATAACTATGTTTCTGAACTGCCCAGAAACAAAGTTATACATATCCTAAAACATTTTAAACGTTTAGAAAATATAAAACAGTCTAAAGTTTTAGGAAATATAAAACATTATAAAGTTTTGGAAAATGTATAACTATGTATCTGAACTGCTCAGTAACATGTTATGTATTTCCTAAACCACTCTAAGCCTTTAGGAAATATAACACATTCTAACGTTTTAGGAAATGTATGACGCTGTTTTTGCACTGTTCAGAAACATAGTTACACATTTTCTATAACACTTTAGCGGTTTAGGAAACATAAAAGATTCTAATGTTTTAGAGAATCTATAACTATGTTTCTAAACAGAACTGTTCAGAAGCATTGTTTTAAATTTCCTAAAACATTTTAAACCTATAGGAACTATAAATCATTCTAACATTTTAGACAATGTACTACTATGTTTCTGAACTGTTCAGATACATAGTTATACATTTCCTAGAATATTTTATACCTTTAGAAATTATATAACGGTCTGACGCTCTAGGATAAAGTTTTGGAAAATGTATAACTATGTTTCTGAATTGCTCATGAACATAGTATAGTATAGTATACATTTCCTAAATCATTCTAACTCTTTAGGAAACATAACACATTCTAACGTTTTAGGAAACGTATAACACTGCTTTTGGACTCTTCAAAAACATAGTTACACATTTCCTAAAATATTTTAACACTTACGGAATATAAAACGTTATAAAGTTTTGGAAAATGTATAACTATATTTATCAACTGTTCAGAAATATAGTTATACATTTCTTAAAAAATTTTAACTATGTTTCTGAACTGCCCAGAAACATAGTTATACATATCCTAAAACATTTTAAACGTTTAGAAAATATTAAACAGTCTAAAGTTTTAGGAAATATAAAACATTATAAAGTTTTGGAAAATGTATAACTATGTATCTGACCTGCTCAGTAACATGTTATGTATTTCCTAAACCACTCTAAGTCTTTAGGGAACATAAAACATTCTAACGTTTTAAGAAATTTATAACTCTGTTTCCGAACAGCTCAGAAACATAGTTATACATTTCTTAGAATATTCTAAAACTTTAGGAAATATAAAACATTCTAACAAACATTCTAGTAATTGTATACCTATGTTTCTGAACTGTTCAGAAATATATTTATACTTTTCCTAAAATATTTTAACTCTTTAGGAAACATGATTTACAATATTACATACATTACGACAAATCGTTACGTCTGGAGGAAACATAACATGCATTACAAATGAATTTTATAAACCCTATGTTTATCATAAATGTTGTCCAAAACAGAAAAAAATCATTTCATCCATTTTTCAGAAGCATTTATTAGCTTGATAACCACGCTAATTATCTTGATATGTCTATTCTAATTAAAATTCAATACAATGATCGTTAAGTAATTAATAAACCCATTAAATACGTATATGGTCAAATAGAATTCACGATACTCTTGACGTCTCTATCATATATATTAATAGAATTTTAAATTAGTATCTGTAATTTTTATTTAATAATAAAAGAAATACGCAAATAAACTAAATCCATCTACGGATAGGGATAGATATTACTTTTTGCGTAAACAGGTTCATTGCATATTATAACAACGTTCTATTTATAAGTTTCTTCTATAAATTAAGTTATTGAGATGAAAATCTATAAACAGCAGAGAAAATCAAGCAAATTCTAGCTCATTGAACTATTTTCAAGTTGCAGCCGGAAAAAGATTTAGCGGATTCAAGGCGGCAAACCATTTAGGTCTGCTATGCTTTCCTTCTGAATTATTCGACTTGATTTCGAAGCGCAAGCCTGATTTCTTAAAAGATTAGCAGTCATTTAGAATGATAGAAGTTTAATATTTGAACTTCCAGAAGCTCATTCATCAGCGATACTAAACTTCAATAAAACTGACAAATAAAATTTAAACCATTATGTCTTATAGAAAATATTGTAAACCTACTGGTGAGATATTTCTAGTACATAGACTAGAAATATCTCACCTATCGGATAAGATCTTAGAATAGGCCGATCTACGCTAGATACTATTGTGGACCTCTGGCATGTCTGTCGTTTGCTAATATATTTTTATAAGCAAGAACTCCTTCATCCTTATAACCGGTTTGCGAGGAGGTATGCGGTCACTTCGTGCGCGATCTACATGTACGAAGGAAAATAAGCAAAGTCCTCCTCAATTGGGTACGCGTATTGAATGCGAACAGCACAGGTCAGCTCGTCAAATTTTCGCGCTATTTCAGCCATCAAGTTTCGCACCTTCTATTTCGCAAGTTTGACGCTCTTTATTATGATGAAGTTTATTATTCATCATTCAGATATTTTAACATTTCCTTTTTTTGCATCTCAATAATATTTTTGCTTATTTAATGTTTCCGTCAATAATTATTTCCAATTTATTGTTTTATGTAGTATCAAATGGTCTTTTTTAAATTAAGTCACGCGTATTGTACGTTGTGTACTTACATGCCATGTACAACACACACAACAGATGTCACACTGGCCGTTAAAGCTTGCAGCGACTGCTACAAAGTGATTAACACGAGACAAAAACCTGTACCCACTTATAACGCTAGATGTTCAACACATTGAACAGCGATGTCTCTGGTAACTGGAGATTCACCCAAAACTGCAGCCTTCTTTCACAATACGATGCCTTTTCATCTAACGCACGCACAACTGCACGAGTATTGGATCATCGCAGCGACCAACTGCCTATACAGCCCAGAAGCAGTCTCGAGAATAAGCACAAATCAGAAGTGCGTCATTGACGCTATTTACAGACATCCACAGCTGACGCGATGTCAAACGAAACCATATACCCTCACAGCAACGGTTTGGAAGAAGATGATGACAATAAATACTTGGATGTTCACCACCAACCTACCCAAAGCCGTGTCAATCATTTGCAGCGGAAAAAGAGAACACGTCGTGATTCAGGACATAGAAATCATAAATAAAAGATGGATACCATATTCACATACATCGATCATTCGTCCACAACAATAAGTCAACATTCCTGTCATCAACAGCTTCGAGATTCAGTTACCCAACACTTCTTTTCATCAAGCCGACAACAATCCGAAGAAGTGATAGGTGAAGATCTGCAACTGATGAAAACTAGGGAAGAACTAAACCAGAAGTATAAGAAGTCAAGACTCATGGATCAGCACTAACCGGCGCATGAATCATCATAGGAGTGATGACTGGAGGATATCTCATCACCACGGTTTGCAAACGACTACAAGGACGAACGACGTGCCAAGACATCAGAATCATCGAGATACAAGAATTTCCGGCCATACATCATCAAACCGAGCATCAATCCCTCCATTATGAGACGGGAGCATGTCCAAGTCAGGACAGTGAATAATGTTCGAGAAACATTTTTATCTGTCATATACCATATACGTATGTAATACGCATAGATATAGGAAAGATATACGATTCCTATTTTGACATTTTTTTTTATTTCACCTTAGTACGTCTCTTGTATTCACATCATTGTAAACCATTTATACGTAGTTGAAAGGCACCCCAAGGAACAATTTACCATAAAAAAAAAATTTCTAAATAATTTTTTCTTCAAAAATTTAAAAGAAAGTCATATTTCTCGATGTCTCTGCGTACGTACGGGTGTACGTATTAGCGGCTTTATTTCTCTTTCTACTTCACCCTATTTCCTATATCACTGGGGTGTGAGTCTAACCTACGTTAACCGGGGTTAGTCCTAGTCACTCAATAGCGGCAACACCTACGTTAGCCCGGGTGTATTGTAGCTTACGTTGATTCCTTTCCGTACTACCCACTAGAGTGCATAATTCTAGCCTACGGTAGACATAGTTAGTTTTAGTTGCTCCGTGGCGGTAACACATACGTTAGCCGTTCAAGTACGTTCAAGAATTACTCCTAACCTATTGGACCGATTTGCGTGAAATATGGTACACAGGTTAGAGAGATTGGAGAGTTTATTTGAATGAGGCTTTATGATTTGTCATCCTCAGCAGCCTGGCGCTGGTGCAAATGCTCGACTATTTATACCGCAGAGGCCGGTTGCTAAATTCCTATTCAACGCGATGGCGACCGAGCAGCCAGCACACATCAGAAATCGACACGCGACACGATTTCCCACTCTCTGTAGCAGCGTATGTGAATAATCAACAGCGCGCTAAAATCCCTACTATTAGCAGCGAGCGATCGCAGCATGCATAAACAACAAATAGCAGGCGAAATTCTCTCCTTGGGACAGTGAGCGCTACCAGTGCTTAGATACAGTAGACAAAGCGTTCAAGTTATGTGCCCTACGGGACTGTGTGTGCGGTAAATACGCACTCGCATTATTATTAATTATTCAAATCAGAAACCCAGGCAACTGTTTCATGTTCAATGGCATTGTTCAATGAAATTAAGCATGTTTTAGGCTAATTGGATATTCAGATGATATTGCAGTTCGTGAAATCGTTAGCGGGAAGCTTAGACTTGAACAAGAGTAGAAATAGCGCGGAAGAAAAGCCAGAAGCCATAATGCAACCACTTAGAGAAAATTTACTCTGCTGAAAGTAAGAGTTAATGGTTGCCAGATGAAGTTTAGGGACACACTAAAATACCTGGCTATTAGAATGTATAGAGAACTTCGATTTAACAAACATCTACATAATATAAGCAACAACAGGTACTCTTAAGAATAATGCCTAAAGAGTCGAAAACTAACTGGTGGAAAGTCGTCAACGATTTCGTGACTAATATAATGACTATTAAACAAGACACGTTCCACAAAGACGGAAGATAAGTACAGCACAACCAAACAAGTCGCCTGAACCCCAAATTCCATACGACGAATACGGGATGGAGGAGGTGAGACTTAAACAGCACTACTTCAGAAGTTATGTGAAAGTGATCACGTAGAATTATCATACATTCATATATAGTTTTTTATTTTATACTACAGGAGAAGTCAAATAATTTATTCGAGTTCTTTACAAAGAAGTTGGCAGAAATTTGTATGAATCAATCCCATAATCTCTAGTCAATTTGTTTGTGATGTTTTAGGCTGTGAATGTCGAAATTATATTTTTGGAGATTACCTCTACTGAAGAAGAAAGTTGGAGACATCTGCCTTGATTCATGCTTGACTCGTGTACGACTTTGTGAAAATATGTAGGTCATATTATTTACTATTGTATGCGCGTCTGCATGATTTGCCTAGATGAGGCGATTCCCGTTAGATAGTTGAAGAAACGCCTGTTAGTTTTCTCTGCACTGTTATTCAGCGAGTGGTTCGTCGATTTCTAAGTAAATTGTTCCTGAAGGTTTTAGGTTTTATAGGGGCTTGTAACGAAGCACGTTACTGAGCAGTTAAAACTATCTTTAAATTAGATGATTCTTCTTAACGAATAAATTAAACCAAATAAATAAATAGGTGTTGGAAACCTTAGACTGAATGATCTAATAATAAACTTAAACTTAAACTACTTACCATATATTACATGCTACTGACATTGCATAGACTGTTGCGTTCTATTGTAACCCGTGGGAAAGCCGCTAAGGTGCTAAAAGATGCCGAGCGACAATGAGTCGGGTGACAGCCAGCGACAGTCTCTGAGATAGTAACACAGTTGCTGCCCGCATGATGTCGAACACCTGGGCAACCCACAAGACTAGATGCTACCTGTGCCCTCAGTAAGCCACTGAGCACCTGAGGAACAATAAGATCAGGTTCCAGCGTGCGGTCTCACATTTAAGTGATCTGGCGGCGGAGTATTCATATTTCCGAGGATGTTAAAATTCTGAAATTAATTAAGATACTTGCTTGCGCCCTCGGTGACAGTCGCTAGGACTTCCAATTAGCAACGTCGCGAATGTAAGTCTGTCACAGGCTATCTATACTGTTCTTTCGGTGTTATTTTGGATCAGTGAATTTATAGATATGAAGTCGTCCGTTATAATTCGAATTTTGGAACGCTACCATACTCTCGTTATTGTGTATCGACATTGCGGTTGGTAGAACGATTAATTAATTATAATATTGGGAGATTAATTTTCGAGAAGAAGGAAGAAGTCATCTTGTCCGCCGACTCGGTGACTGGCTCTTGTCGGAGCAGTACGCAAAATATAATTTGTTAAAGTTTTGTAATATTAATCTAAGGGTTTATCGCGGGTTGCTGGTATAAACTGAATATGGGTTATTAGTATCAGCTTGATTAGTGCTCAAGTCAGATTTAGGCTGAATTGATAAGTTTTGAATTTTTAACGTTGTACCATATAGTGTGCGTACGGCCATTTTGAATTTTATTCGGCAATTTGGTTTACTCCTGAAAGCCTTGTTTTTATCAGACTGAATTAAGCCAACGAAGGAAGAATTGTATGGGTCACTTCACAGTTCGAAATGAATATTGTCTTGCAGATGTTTTTATCGTGATTCCACTAGCGGCGTAAGCCTTGTTTCCTGGGTTTCGGTAGAGTCTGAGGCGTGAGCACGCGTCCGCTTGATGATTTGGAACGGTGGTGGTTTAAAGCAGTTCACGAGGTCTGCCGGCCATTTACTTGTGGAGTTCTGAACCAGCTGCTACATCTGTCCTGAGGTGAAAGCCCGTGGTTACCAATTCACACGAGTATTATCTTGAGCTTCAGCCAGATTATGCGGAACATTGATGTATCTATTGGTATATGAGATAAAAATAAGCAAATTTCATTTCTTAATTTAAATTAAATATTCGCATAGAAAACTGGTTTTAGAATTTTCCTTATACTAACAGAGGGTAAAGCAAGATAATTACGTCAAGGTTTCGCATAAAACTTTCGACAACTGACTTTCTAAACTAACGTTATGCATCTTATACTACTTGTGCTACCTTACATGTTTCTCGTCGTTGAATTATATCACGCACGTTGTAATACCAACGTGACATGAACGTGATTATTCATATTAACCGTCTCATGAGATCTTTTACGTATTTCTGTCACTATTGCCATTTGCTACATTTTTTATATAATAATTTCATAATTAAATTGCTGTTTCACATGTTCTTACTTATTTATATCAGTAGAAGTAATGAGCATTGCGTGGTTTGAGCAATTTAATCGGCCAACTGAGCAGACAATTCCAAACATTGCCATGATTCGCAGCAATTAGGTCATTCACAAATGACAGCTTGTTGTACTTTGACCAAGAATTTGGCACTCCATGCTTACAAATTTCAGCTGTGACAGGAATTGAAGCTCGCACACTAGGTCCAGGGCAGTTTAGAAAATCTTGCTGATTGTTGAAGCACATTTTGATGTGCGTGGCGACGTTAATAAAGAAAACTGCTTTGAGAATTGGATTGTTGAGAGACAATCCTTGCATTCAGAATGTAATTTAATATTCATTTTGGGCCGAAGACATCACCGTTTTGCCCTTATTCGAAATCGGGGAAGGAAGAGCGATTAATCCTTTTTATGCCCTCTTTTGCAGCACATGGACTTTAAAAAGCATGACAGCAGGACGGTGGAATAATCTTCACGGCGCTTGTAACACCGACTTTGCTAGGAATGCTATTCCCCAGTCGTGCTATCTCTCAAAATGCCGATATGCTTCGCGTTAGTTTGGTCACTCGATTTTTTTGTGGGAATATGCGCGAAGGAAAAGGTTTGTGACTCTTGCGCGAGATGTTTGCCAAAGTCACCGATGTCACAAATGGCGCAACTTCTATATTATTATCCAATATGAATATCTCCGCAAATATGAATCTTGTACCCCCGGGTCAGTTTAACGTGAGACATTCGAACTGCTTTCCGTTCCACGTTCCTCCGTAGACTTCCTCCGTACCTCAGAGCACGGGCAATTAATTAAGTACGTAAGTAGTCAAGAAATTCGTGTTCTTATGGGTAGCTGAAACATTTATGAAAGCTTATTAAATGAAACATCATTATCAATTTACAATACAAGTCTATTGATGATCATAGACAATACAAGTGAATACAAAATATAGAAAGATAAATGTGAAAACTAAACTTGCATTTATGGCGGTTAGCAAATAAACAATAGCAATTGTATTATGTACAAAGCGTAGTGTAAGTGGTACATTTAGCAGTGCAAATGTGCGATGATAAAAATAACAAAATTAGCAATACGGGAAGAATGTAATTGTTGTTTGTAACGGAGAAGGGAGAAGGGAGAGGTACCAAATGGCAATTAGCAAATGGCAGCATCGGCGGGGCAGGTTTAACACACATTTCGGAAAATATGTGTTAAGGGCAGCATGATGTGCTTCAAACGCGAGTCTGTGAAGGAGTTTAACTACCTTAGAATGCGCCTACTAAATCGTCCAACCACGAATACTTCAGCCTCCGTATTTGTCACGATTTGTCCACAAACCGCTTTGTCGCAGCCTGGGGCCGCTCTTGGCTCACTTAGCGGATAATTTCTAACAGGGTAGTTGTCAAGTACTTTTGAAACGAATAATGGAAATGATAGGAATATTAGGAACTACTCTAGGCCACTCGGTTATCGTATATTAAAAATATACGCTCTAGTGGGCGGGGTGAACAGGTACATTGTAAGCCACTATAACGCAACAGTTAGTGCAGGTGCAACGGTTACTGAGTGACTAAGGCCAACCTTGGTTAGCATATGTTAGTCTCATATACTCTAGTTGTACATGAAATAGGTTGGCGTTAGTCGGAGGAGAAACAGAGCTACTAAAAATACATACAATCAATAACGTATTAAATAGGATATGTAATTGCCCACGAAACGCTTTGATACTGCGGCGATTGTCGCTTTGCCTTGCCTGATTGCTGTCGGTGGCTGCTGCTGCTGGATGACTCGAGTTCATAACATCCAGAACTAAATAAATCTAATAAATGCACGGCTATTTATAACGTAAGTCGGACAGTTATTCCCAGCGACAACAATTCACATCAACAGCAGATCGTGGGGCAAGATCCCCATTCCCAATAGTGGCAGACCCTGCCACCATATATACATAACAGACAGCGCTAGAATCCCATCTCACTGCAGCGGCAAGACGTACGTACATCTATAATACGTACATACTATATTACTATGTATAATGCCGGTCCCAGGTAATGTGTGTATTCGGTGAATACACACCACCCAGACACATTTGTCAAATTCATACTCCAAGTCCAATGCATCGTATGACTGAATGCGTTACTTTAATTCCTACAGTTTACCGACAATCGACGGAACATTACGCATAACGAACGTTGACCGAAGATGAGCTCCCACACGCTATGCGAATGAGTCCGGATGACGAGTGTTGGCCAAATACACACATCGTCTGGAACCTGCTTAATATGTAATGCGGCATGATTCCCCAGGTCTTATTTACTAGCGTGAATATTAAATAGCGCGCTATGCTTCCTACTTCCAACGGCAATCGATCGCAGGCAGCACACAATACATTTAACGTATGTGCCTCGCAGCGGTAAACTCGGATCCATGCAATTTATTGATTTTATTAATAAAAGGTCCAAGTAACATACTTTGTTACAGGTTTACGTTACACATTCGCAGAATATTCCACAACTCAAAATCGAAATCCAACGTGTGATCAGTATATTTCAAGTATATTTCAAACGGGTTGAGGTCAGCCAAAAGAGCCGCGTCGGTCATTTGGCCGAAATTGTGTTTGATAGATAAAATAAAGAATTTATAATATTTTCACATTTAATAAACATTTAGAAATTTCCTTAAATATTAAGAATTTTATTTCAATAAATTTGTAGACAATCCGTATAGAAAGAATATAATCTTGAAACATGGAGACATACATAGAGTTCTCTGGAAAAGTAGAATAGCATTAAGAATTTGAAAATTCTTATTTCCTAATTGAACCTCATGCATATTATGAAGTTGAACCCTACTCTTTTAGTGTTTAGTTTTTAGTGCCTTAAAGTTTTTTTAGCTAATTTATGTATCTCTTTTGTTGCAGTGGTCCATCAGAACAATGCTACACATCCTTCTATTCAGCGTCATCCTCGTTGCTTCTGCCCTTGGTATAGGCTGCCCATCCGGATGCGAATGTAATGATGAAACTTATGTGGTCAACTGCGAACGAAATAAATTGGATGTGTTCCCAATCGCCCTTAATCCAGCCGTTCAACGTCTAGTCTTGCGCAACAATAAGATCAAAACTTTTGACGCGGCATTTCCATTCTATCGGGAACTACAGTACGTCGATTTATCCAGTAATCATCTAGTCAATCTTCCAGTAAAGAGTTTCCAATATCAGGAGAAACTCCAAGAACTTCATCTCAGTGATAATAAGTTATCAAATTTAAATAATCAAACATTTTTGGGCCTTAAATCATTAACTGTGTTAAATTTACGCGAGAATTTTTTAGAAGAATTACCAAGAGGATTATTTTCGATATTACCCAAATTGGAAGAACTTAATTTGGGCAAAAATCGTATCACGAAAATTGATGCGTTAGCATTTGATGGACTTGTGTCCTTACGAGTTTTATATCTCGACGATAATCTATTGACAACAGTTCCAACCGAATCATTTTCGGTAATGAATGGCTTAGCTGAACTTCATATCGGAATGAATGATTTTACGACCTTACCTGATGCATCGTTTAATGGTTTAAATAAATTAATTTTTTTGGATCTTAGAGGAGCTGGACTTTCAAATATAACAGCTACAGCATTTAGTAATATAATTGGTTTAAGGCATTTAAATCTGGCGGATAATAGATTAGTAAACATTCCCACACAACAATTAGCGCATATGACACGACTCGAAGATCTCGTTTTGGGTCAAAATGATTTTATACGAATTGGACCTAATGCGTTTAGAGGACTTAGTAATCTACGTAAATTGGAAATCACTGGTGCAGCTCATCTCGAACAAATTGAAAAAGGTGCCTTCAGCGAGAATTTAAATATTGAAACAATAATATTGGCGAGTAATAGACAATTGAAAGAAATTGAAGATGGTGCAATGGTCGGATTACCTAATTTGAGACATTTAGTATTACGCGAAACTGGTTTGAAAATGTTTCCAGAAAATATGCTTAGCTGGAGCGAGTTGAAAACCTTGGAATTGAGCGATAATCCAGTTTATTGCGATTGTCAATTGTTATGGTTAGGGAATTTATTGGCTGTTAAAAATTTAACGACAGTGCATTGCATTTATCCGTTACATTTAAGAGATAAGCCACTAAAGACTTTGTCAGCAGATGATTTGGGATGTTCATTTCGTGATCCCAAACAGCAAGCAATGATTATTACTTTAGGTGTAAGTAGTATAGTGCTCATAGGTTTTGTAGCAGTACTGTTATTCAGGTATAGACAACGAGTCAAAGAAGCGCTTAAGGAATACAAATGGAATAAGCGTGCAATTAGTCGAAAAGAACACGAATATCAAAAAACATTTTCAGAGGATGAATACATCATGCGTGCTGCCCAAGCCGCGCATATTAAACCGATACCGGTAACGGAATTGTAGCTAGAACTCAGCACGGCGCCTCCCACCGGCGTATTTTGCGTAGATGGGAACGGTGGAGGGCCAATTATAGGGGGGCGACGTGCTAGGACAACAGTTACGACGGCTGCCACTACGGCAACCCTGGGTAGGAGTAGTATGCATAATGGTGGCACGTTACCTGTCACCGGTTTCACCTATATCAATGGTGATACGTGTCGAGCGCATACGTTGCGCAGTAGTATTATGGACAAGGAAGTGAGGAATGGTTATGGGTCTCACCATCATCATTATACAAATCACCATCATCCAAAATATCAAATGGATATTGTGCATAGTTATCAACATTAAAATTGTGAATACGTTTAATGCGATTTTTTCACTGAATTCATTTTTATGAGTATTTTCTTATAGTGGATCTATATTTAAAATGTCATCGTCTACGCTGGAATATTCATACGACATTTTTTCGACCCTGAATAGGATTTGACTATACTCCTGGATCTTTATAAGAAATTTAAATAAGCATCGAGGTAAACAAATTCTTCTTTGTTTACCTCTTCCAATTCTACCGCTACTTTTTGCGGCGTTTAAATCTTTGACTGCCTGATAATATTAAACAAATCTTTAGTTTCATTTTTATGCTGTTGACGGTTTCGATAGATACTCTTTCGATCATCCGAACATGAACATGTGAAATCTTCTTCTGCTACGAAAGGCGTTATTGTGTTAAACTTTGTATCACATTGTATTTGGTACAGATTGAATCTGTCCTTTTCTAAAGTCTCGATTTTATGATCTTATTAATATAATCCAAATGAAACTTATTACCCTAGTTATTTTATAAATATGATTGTTTCTTGCGGCAGAGGGACGTCGAGCCTGTAATAGACGTTTGGGCTTTAACATTTTCTGACAATTCAATCGCTGTCTTTATAATATGTTTGAAATATAACAAAGGCATAGCAGTTTGTAGATATTTGTTACGCTCCTGAAATTTTGTGCTCTTCGTGAAAGCCTTTTCTTTGCTGAACAAACTTAGTTTTGCTTTTTAATTTTAGCTTCTCACTTGTCAGCTTTTCTAGTCACTACTTCAGTTTATATGTCAGTATTTATCGCTTTTTATAGTCTAGTACCAATTCACCGTTTACAACAAATTGTACAAACAGTTTACCGCAAACTGCTTATTTTTGTATTCAAATATAAGAGAAATAAATGAATATAGATCCAATATAAAAAGTGATCACATTCACAAGCCGAATCACATTCGAAAATAAACGGAATGGAGACGCTGAAACATCTTATAAAAACGCTTGAAGTGTAATCATGGCATAACTTAATCGTTGCAGTATGGACTCAAATTTGTTGTGTCTTATTAATTTCAAATTGAAGTCAACAACACATTGTATTAGATCTGCAGAAAATAAATAATGTTAATATTAAGTCAGTAGAAATATTTAGCAAAATATCTCTAGGAAGTTCTGAAAACATTGAAAACAGGTCAAGAACAAAAATATCAATTCTTTGAAAACAAAACCTAGATGAAAATAGGAATAAGCAAATGGGGGCAAATTTGAATTTTTTATACACTTTAGAAACAATTAAATTAATTAATTTATTATGCACCATGAAGTATTTACGAATAAATAAAATTCCATTTTATTATATAATAAATATATCTTACATAATAATATTATATAACAAATATGAGTTCATACTTATTACATTTACAATAATTGTATTTTTAAAACACGAAACAAAACGTTTGTAGCAATAATAATATTAATTCTTAAATATATGGATAATATTTAGAATTCATTCCAGAATGATGTGATTTTTTATGAAAATTTAGAGACTGTATAGTAGATTATAAGTCGTTTTCCTTTTTGTGGGTCATTTAAATTGATTCCAATATTTATAGTATTACTCTTATTTATTTTGCGTTATTGGAAGTAAATCATTTATTTTTGAAAAATTTTAGAAAAAATGTGTTGAATATTTATTGTGTTCATATATAGTTAATAATAATAATTATTTGATCAAAAGTCGTATAATAGGAAAGTTCTAAGTGACTACATGTATTTCAATGTAATATATATTTAATTAATTAATTAAAAGTTTATTTTATGGAAAATAATAAAATTCATTTTAAGTTTTGAATAAAAACATGATGAAAAATGTCGGCTCATATTTCCTAGGCGACCTGATATATGATAATTGGGCAAATATTATTTATCTCTTATAATATGAGAATTAAATCTTTAAAGTAAAATTTTATTAAAAAAAACCTTTAAAGTTAGAGTCACATTATATATTTTATTTCACACATAAAGCTAATTTAGTGATTATTAAGAATATACGGAGTCAGCAATAACAGGCTAATCTATAATTTAATAATTAGTCTCTTTCCAGAAATCTATCAATATATTATAAATCTTGCAAATAGATGTATAAATATATTAAGAGACCTAAGAAATGTGATCCTTTAAGTTATAACTTTCGTAATGATTCTCAAGAATTTGTATAAGAATTTTTGGGAAATTTTAGCATTCAAAACTAAAATTTGAAATAACACAGGGTATGTAAATGTGCTGAAATCAACCAGATTATAGAATAAATATATTTATTAAAAAATATTCGTCGATATTTAAATGAAATTTAAATACTGAAATCGAACACAAATTAAATGGATATTTAAAAAATTTATTATATCCAATTAGTTTTATTGTTATATTTAAAAAATCTAGTGCTACTGATTGTGCCAATGTAAAATGAAATCTATATTTTTATACTTTCATCTATTTTTGAATGCTAAATTTTTCTATATCTGAATTATAGTGTTATATTTATGTTCTTTGGATCTATTTACTAGTTCATCTTTTAAGTTTTAAAATTCAAAACAAAATGAATTCTTTCGCTTTGGTATTTAATCTAACACTATGCAATAGCAGATCTAAGCTGAAAAGCTCCTTCCGAGCTCCTCCCCTCACTCTCTAAACCATACATACAATTACTTCACTCTTTCGTACTATCACTGTGAACATATAGAAATTTGTTAGAAATGGATGGCCAAAAGGCTTTTTAAGATCAAATAGTTAAAACTTGTTATAGCTCCAGGTACCTTCTACGTACAGAGCCAATTTACCGCATACATTGTTAAGTTTAAAAAAATCCGCATATCCAAGCTAGGACGGAATAGATTTAACCAGTAAAACAAGCAATTAATTTTTTTCTTGCGGAATTGCTGTTTTATATAAAATGCATCATTATAGAATTATTGACCAAAATTCAGTTTTAAAAAGATCTGAAAACTATTTTTGTCCAAGTATCCAAGACATCAGATCTTCATAAACAAACTTTGAAGAAATCTTTAAAACCAGGTTTAACAGTCTGATCAACAATTAGCTTAAAAATGAGAACCAGAATAGATGATATCCTTTCTAGAATTATGGAGAACCTTTAGCAACACCCCATCTCTGAGATCAGTTAATGGAAACTAATTTTGAAAACTTTGCATATAAAACAAGAATAAGAAATTTTTAACAAGCAACAGTTGTTCAGTTACGGAATCCTTGTTTTTATTAACTGATCACAATGATGCTAGGCTTTCAAATATGCTACAAAAAATATCATCCGTCCTGTCATTTTTTAAGGTAAACATTAGACAAATTTTGTTGAGTTTTATATTTATTTCTCGAGATATAAGTCCTTACGTTCAGAATTCCTATTTTTATTATTATTATCAACAACGGCTATCTGTGGAATGCAGCTCGATAGCACTGCACATAAACAGCTTATTGCCTTTTCCCTAATCGATGAGTCACATCAGTCCAATATATCTGTGTCTTGTACCAGTTTCAATATTTCCTGAGAGCGTTTTTGTACCTCTTCACAGGCCAGTTATCATTTTGATGTCAATCCTGCGAAGTTTCAGCAAATCTGAGGTTCTGTTCTTACATGGCTTTCTATAAAGCGCTTACTGTGTTGATTCACTACTAATTGTGTCCAGCACTCTATATACTGTTGAATGATCCAGTTTCCGACTGCTTCTTTGATGGAATTTTCAGGTATTTCCAGAGCCGGTTCCGCAACAGTAAACTGTGTGGTAGATGCTTTCTTTGGTAGTACACCTGCTATTTAACACTATTTAACATTGCTATCCGACAATATATCCCTATTTCCGCTGCGCGCTCCCAAATTCTACCTCCCTGGATCGGCAACCCCTTCGCAATATACCCAAAGGCACCATACATCACAGTAAATCAAAACATCCATAATCATTCGACAACCACCCAGCATGAGAGGGATCCCACTAATTCTGATTTCTCCCCCCTCCTTCCCCAGCACTGTAGAACCCGAAGCATAGCAAAACTACATTGCAGTAAACAGAGCAAAGCACAGTGAACACAGTAATTATCACTATACTGAAAGACAGAACAAAGCCAACGTAAAACGTTCTAGCAACCAGTCTCAGTCCAACTGCACTCGCACAAGTAAACGACTCATGTGACTCAGTATGCAATAAAAAATACCCAGCACCCCGCGAAGTATCGAGCAATCGAACAACACATGAAATGAAATCGATTCGCCTTCGCGTTCCTTACAAAAGAAAAACAAGACAATAACCTCTCAATATTACACCAATCCGTTGTATCAACAAAGCCACAACAACAAACAGCAGCGACGCAGCCTGACAATAAAAACGCTGACCCTCCTTCCGCGCACAAATCCGAAATCACCCCGGCAAAAACCCTTAAATTGGAACCCCAAACAATGCTTCATCTTGTTCCTACAACCCGACGCCCGACATCCACTCACAAACAAGTGGAAAGAGGCCCCTGCCCAACCCCAAGCCATGGACCCACGTACCAAACTCACAGAAGATGCTGCCAGCCTGGAACCTTGCTGGGACAAGCATGCAGAGTCAGGAGTTTCAGGAAAAAAATGTTTCTTTAACCCAAAAGAATGCTCCGCCCGTACCACGCCACACAACCATCGAACAGTACCAACACACATCACTGCAATTTGCCGAATCTTCTCACGCTTCGAACTCCCATAACACACTATGCAGGTCTATGTATAATCCCCGAACACCCCATCCAACAACACCCCCCACCGGCACCCCAAACACCCTCGATACCGTCACAAGAGAAAGAGCTCGCCCGCAGTCAAGAATAAAGTTCGACCGACCACTCGGCATCACAACTCCAATCGCATTCCCACAACATTGCATTACTACGAACGAAGAGATTCCCCAAACGCCTCACACATGCTATAACCAACAATATTCTACACATGGATATACGTTCAGATATTACTAGTGTTTGTAAATTAAACATTAATAGTTCATTCACACGTTTATGAAATGATTCCGATGTGCAACCCCTCGGTAAACCCCTATGACCGAACAGTTGGAAATCCCACACACACATTTCGACCATCAGCAAGAAATGGTGCGTTGTACAGAACACCTCTATTTGGTGCCTTTGACTCAGGTTTGCCATGATTCAGCTGAAATCGGCACCGCAATACTCTCGCAAATGCCTCATCTGATATATTGTTGCCTACAATGCTTCTGTGCTCTGATGTCCAGATCAGTGTATTCGTTCGACAGTCCCAGTACGTTCCTGGCGTTGATAAGCGTTGCTTTCCGTTTTATGTTTTCCTGTACGCAATGGAGGATTGCATATATTTCGGCCTGAAAACCTATGGTAAACCTGCCTAAAGGGCAGGACATTTTACATTTCGGTCGTTCTCCGTATATTCCTACTCCCGTATTTTCAGAAGCCATTGAACCGCCTATGAACCAGACTAGAGCAGATTCCGGAATAATAAGAGGGTCTTCTCTCCACAAACGTGATTCAATAATGATTCAATATTATCGTGAACACAATAATGACCTCATGTATATATTGTAGGCTGGAGATGTACAGTTCGATTTCATTACTAGTATTTCATCCCTTGCAATTTTAGCGCCTATAGTCCTGTCAAATTCGTGGAATGCAGCTTCCATCTCTGCCTGAAGATCTAGCAGCACTTTAAGTGCCGCCGTTGATGTCGCCTTCATAGTCCCTGTTATGCCAAAGCACGCAGTTCTATGTCTTGTCTTTTTTCACATACTAGTTTTCCACCAGTGCTCCGTACGTTATGGATGGCGTGATAATCTACATGTACAATTAGTCTTGTACAACCAGTGTAACTGGTAAAGCTTCAGCCTCCATGCTTTCCTATAGTTCTTTCCTATACCTACTGCTTTCCAAGCTGTCTTATAACTGCGAAAGTTATAACTGTTCTGTCTATTATTCTATCAATTCCTATAGAATTCCTATTTTATTCGCTCTAGATTAATATCTACATTATGTCGTTCTCCATTAAAAATCGAGCATAAACTTATAATTTTTATTTACCAGAAATATATTTAGACATTTCCAGTTATACAATGAAATTTTCAACGAATGTATGAACACAATACTGAAATTACATAAAGCCACCCGAATTTAAAATTAATTTTATAATAAATTTATATATAATAAATCAATTTTCATTTGTTTGAATAAATTTATATGTAAATATTGTCATAAATTTGACGCAATATTTGATGAAGACACTATTGTAAATAGAATTGAAATAATGTTTATATTAGAATACACACATTATGATATACATTTATTAGTAATTTTATGATTTATTGTAAAGAAAAGAGTTGAATATTCAATTAAAAATTATGACTATTCCTATTTACGTCAAATTTAGATCATTCCGTTCTTTAAAATGTATTCAATTAAAACTATTTACTTTGCATAATGATGTTCCTTTATGAAAACATACAGATTGGTCCATGTGACATTAATATCAAAATTTTATTAACCGCTTTTACATTTTAAATTGATTTTCCGTTTTATAACCAAATTCTTAAGGGATCATGTCTAGTCAGGAAGCCGAAAAATAGGTGATTTTTTGGATCTTGTTTTGCATAAACTATGACTTGTTTAAAACTAGGTTGGTCTATGTGATGAAATGGACTAGGTGGGAATATATTTTTATAAATATAGCACAATTTTTTAAATAAAATATATTTAAAATCAAAAACAGTCCTTTTAAAAAACTTAGTTTGCGGCGACCACTGCTGCTACGATCTGGATCTTCTGAGATCAGAAATGCAAAAAGATTTATTGAATATATTAAAATATCTAATGTGTGTGCATCAAACTACCGCTGGCGACGCTCCTAATAGAGAGTCCTAGCGATGTTACATATGGTGGAAACTAATATATTACTAAGCCAAAATATAATATCCTTAGTAAGCCAGAATATAATATCCTTCGGAAATATGATGTTTGGGTGCCATCTCAGGTTAAAGATTCTAACTGCTAATTAATGAAACAACATTAATTAACAGACGGGAGTATGAATAATGGAAAAGGTAGGAATCCTAGGAACCACTATAAGCTGCGTATTACCGCGATGCGCGTAGACGTTTCTGTTGCCGCGTGACTACAACTAACCCCGATGAGCGTAGGTTAGAAGTATACACTCTAGTGGTGAATGCGTAAAGGAAATACTATAGGCGCGTATCACATCGGTGATGGTAGGCGTTACTGTTACCTAGTTACTAAAATCAACCTCGATGAGCGTAGATTAGAATTATACATTCTAATGGGTAGTGAGGAAAGAAATGACAAACTGAAGCGTAACACCGCGTTGAAAGTTGGTATTACTGTTGTCGACTGACTAAAACTAACCCCGATAAGCCAAGGTTAGAATTATGCATTCTAGTGAATAGGATACAGATAGGTGGTAGGTGGTGGTGAGATGGAAGAAGAAACAAAGCTATTCAATATATATGCAAATCAGCATCATGAAATATTAAATCGTTTACCAAACGCGACGGTCACTGGCTGTCACGCTGCCCGCTTCTTCGCCCAACACATATATCAATTATTATCGGACGCTGTTAGCATCACAGCCTAGTCTAAATATCCTACTCCTATCTACGGACTGACGGCAACAACAATCAAATCGGATTTTCCGCTTCAATATTCTTCAACAACGATGCGAGTAACGCAGCGCGTTCAGATATCCTAACAGAATCTACGTTTCATTTTAATAACTGGTTATTCAGTACAGGGCTCGTGTAATTTGTTTATTGAATTCATTTCAAGTAACATGCTTTGTTACACGTGAACAAACGGATTTTCTAAATATTCATTTCGAACAAAATGGCGGACGTTCAAAATTAATGTTTCGATTTTCGATGAAAATATCGCTCGTTTTTCGTCAAGGAGATCGAGATCCTTTGTTCAAGCACTAACTTAATAAGTCTAAAATAAATGTGCAAAGAAATAAATTGATGAAGTACTTTTCGATATATCTTGGTCGCCGATTTTGAAAGTGCGGTTTCGAGAAAAACGCGTTAAAAGTTTTAAGGCAGGCGTTCACTTAAATAAGATGTTCAGTTTCTAACTTGCATCGAGTCATCTATTCCAGATCCATATTGTATATTTTTCGAAGAGGTTCTAGCTTTTAAAATATCCAGTTGGTTGGCGGTCAGCCGTCTCACTGCGACTGCATCCTCTGTCGCCGCATATTGGTGGGGGTTTGGCTATTATGTACCCCCATAGTATAAAACCTTTGTAATAGAGCCTCGGAGGCTTCATTAAAGACAGGGGCAGAGATATATACAGCGAGTTCTACCGTTTTTATTCCATTTTTGGACTAATTTTCCATATGAGTTGATTATAACTCTCATGTTTATAAGAGGTAAGACCGCTGCTCGCGGAAGCGCGCTGTCTGACGCAACATGTCACTACTTCGATCGGGCATTTGTTGTGTTGCGTATGTTTATCTGTTTTACTGTAATGGCCCATATCGCGTTTCTCATTTTGTCTACTGAGTCACAATTTCGCCGTATCACTAAACCATAATAAACTGTCATCAATCATTTTGCCAGTCAGTTTATCTTTTCTTTCGTGCGCTTTGGTTTTATTTTTGCACTCATGCAATCGCTGTCGCATTCTTTTCTGCACTATGCAGTCTTTCTTTATAATTAAAGTGGCAGCATCCTAAGGAGCAGAATTTATAATACCCGTACAAGTTTTAGAGTCACCATCACCTGTTTCATTCATGTACTTAACGCCATAATTATTTTGTGGCGTCAACTTCCATTATGTAGTTATTGTTACGTGTTTCCGTCCATTCTTTGGACTTAGTTGTATCTTTTTCTTTTCCCAAAATTCTTACGATTTACCATATGAACTTCTCACGAGAATATCAAGCATTTTACCAGTCTAGTAACCGATAATCGAAGAAACTACATACAGCGATGTGAAACCATGCTTTTTCCAAGAGCCATCCCACTACATAGTTAGCTCTTTCGTTTCTTCAGTGTTTCCCTCTTTGGCAGCTTCCCGTTTCTTTTGTTCCACAGAAAACTTGATTGGATTTGCCGCACATTCTTGACAAAATGTTGCGAATAGCTATACCAATTAATTAACAGCAAATCGCTACTAGAAATCATTCAAACTTGACGTGGGTGTGGAAATAGGATGTTGGTTGCTTCTTACCACATCGGTTCGCGAACTACCATGAATAGATTCTTTGTTGAATTTAGCTCTTCGAAAAACAAGAAATAACTTATTAATTAACGAGGTCCGAGTTGCAGTGCGATGGCATACAAATTTACACATTGACTCTATTCCAGCCTTTTTGGACCGGTAAAACTATTGCCAGAAACGCGGGAGCTATCTGTCCTAATCCGGTAACGATCTATTTAAGTCTGCTTTCTCTTTTTTTCGCTAACAAAAAATACTTTAGCATGTAAAAAGAACCCCAAATTATATACACACAAACATCTATTCGTAGTTAGTTGATCGAATGAAAACTATATGGGCACAAAAACCATATTTACAGGGGA
>WYDF02188672.1:0-47910 GCA_009867245.2 Adranes taylori | reverse complement strand
CTATGGCAGAAATGCACCAAATTTGAAAAAGAACGAAAGAAATTGCAATGAATGGTATTATTGAACGCAGCGCTTCGAAGTTGACATCAGTTTGATTTACCTGTCAATAATAATGTCATTGAATGTCATAATACTGTTCCGTAGTTCGTCCCGTTCGTCCAATTGGTTAAGTAGTGTAACAAAATACGAAATATATATTTAACTTATAAAAGGGTATTCAGAAAATAGTATATAATGCCTAATCCAAATGATACTCCAGCCTCTCAGAGGCTTACCAACGATGATTTTCGTAAATTACTTATGACACCAAGAGCTACACCAACTCTGGCCCCAGCGGTAGGCAGTATACGTGAAGCAATGGCACAAGGTGCGACAATGGGCCCTCCTCCCAACAAAGAAGACAAAAGTGAGGAACGACGTAAAAAGAAGTCTTTCTATGCTAAACTGAAGAAACAAGAGGATAATAAAATGGCTGAATTAGCGGAAAAATACAGAGATCGAGCAAGTGAACGCAGGCAAGGCACAAATCCAGATTATCAGAGCGAAGATCCAATGAATACCGCACAAGCTTATAGGGCAGTAGCGCCTGATCTGAAAAGTTGTTTTGATGCTGCGGAAAGAAGGAGGCAGATGATTCAGGAGTCAAAATTCTTGGGTGGTGACATGGAACATACTCATTTAGTGAAAGGTTTGGACTATGCGCTCTTACAAAAGGTACACTCTTATATTCATACCATAGACACTTGTAAGTATGTTTTAAATCATTCAGCAGATAGTTCAGTACGATTTTTTGTCTCATCTGATTCATTTGTTTTTATTTGCAATATTTTCACATCTAAAAATTCCATTTCATGCATTTGAAAGTTATTTAGGTGACGAATTTATTTTTGATGATTAAAGTTTTCACAAAATTAAATATTAATTGATCAGTGTTAACTAAGCCATATAATCTTTTCTTGGTCGTCTATTATGTTGTATATATGTGTTGCGTCATGACATTAATTTTGTTCTACGGCTTTTTATGGTCATGGCATTAGTTAGATATGAAGTAAAAATACTTTACATTGTGTAAAATACATTTCAGTCTTATGAAATAGTTTTACTTGTTATAAATAGCATAAAAAGTCCAAAGATATTTTATTTGTTGAGATATTCATGTACTGATGATTAATTAAAGTTAGATAATTCTTAGCGTACCTAAATTTGTGCTGCCACCATAGTTCCCTCTGAGGTGCACGTCTGTGCACAGATTTTTCAAAAGTTACGCAGACGTTTTTGTATTTGTCACACAAAAAGTTCCCTCTCTAACCTGCTGTTTTGTGTTCAATGTACTCATTTTTATTTTTTATGCACAGAGATATACTTTTACACTTTACAAACAAGGAAAAAATCAGAGGGAGCACTAGCTACCATCCGACCATTTTTTTTAATTCCGTCAGTGCGTATTTTACGTTCATAAGCTGTCCGAGTCCAAACAATCCAGGTGTTAACAAAATGTAGAAAACCCACTAATTAAAGTAGCTGTAATTAATAATAATGTTAGTGAAATTTTGATTAGATATTTGCATTTTTTATAGATTGAAGGTTTTTTATTCCACATTTTTTCAGTGGCAAAAAGTGACAAGTTACTTATGATTTCGGACTAAATTTCGTTCTTTTGTCCTGTTGAATTATTGAACTTTTTTGAAATGGAGAACACTGTATAACATACGCTTAGTTTGGGTCTCCAAAAGACATTTATTTAATAGATCTAAGTTAATCATTTACATAACTGACGTTGGAATATTCCAAGTAAAGATGAAGTCATATGTAACAATTGTAGGTGAGATCAGAAATTACACAACGCGAATTGGAAAGAGAAGAAGAATTAGAGAGATTAGCTACAAAAACAATGGAAGAAAAACGAGAAAAGGATGCCAAGAAAAAAGCTGAAGAAGGAATGCAATTCAAAACGAAACTAGGGAAGGCGATTTTCGATCAAGTTTGTTATATGAAATCGAAACATGTAGATAAATTAGAGTTATTTTGTCCAGGAAGAATGGCTTACATTATCGATTTAGGTATTAACGCATTCTAAGTTGTATACCATTTATTACTACCCATTTTTTAGACGATGAAGCTGAGTCAGATATACCTACAAGATTGATTCGCTCAAAAACTGATGTACCTTCGCTAGATAATCTTGCTACTCTAACCACAAATGATATTGTTATAAATAAATTGACACAAATTTTAAGTTATTTAAGACAAGGCAAGTATATTTTAGTACATTGATTTACCAGTGTAGACACGACTTTGGTTTTGATTTTAGGTAGTAGAAAGGGCAAAAAGAATAAGCGTGGACCGATTCTTGATAGAATTAATGATTTGGATGAAGATCTCGAGCCGGAATTGAAACGACAAGCTACGGAAAATGCATCGGGGCAGATGCAACGTGCGAAAGGTGACTCAATTTATGGCGATATAGGAGAATATGTTCCTACTAAAAAGGATACCAGGTAAGCAAGTCAATAAAGTTAATTAAGTATTAATCACTATACTAAAGAGCTGCTGAATTGTAAATGTTACGACGAAATAAAGAATTATTTTGATTGACGAAAGAAATTTATAACAGTTATGACGAAATTTGATGACACATTTAGTTATATCCAGGAGATCAGAAAACCAGTCACACGTTAAGAGTTACATGTATTATGTTCGCTCTTTTAGGAATTCATTTAGCTTCATTGAGTAAAAACTCACAGATGTAAAACCCAAATGAAACCTTAATGATCAGTGTTGTGATCTGCTAACACAAAAATATGTACAAAAACGGTAACCACAGGTACATTCTTTCGGTTAAGATATTCTGACACTTGTTCGGAGTTTGTTTTTAGACGGTTTGTCAGTCTCTCTTTTTAACTTATGCTGACGAGAGATAGGGAGATTTGTTAAATAATAAGCATTTTTCTTTGCTATTACGCGCATTTTTGTTTGGTACGAGTCAGTGCCCTAAACATTTACGATTTTCTGCCTGATCGATAGTTAAGTTCTTTAAGTGAGTATTTATTTCGATATAGATCGATTTATCTGTGATATAGATAATATTACACTCTTAATGAGTTTGTAAAAATTATTATTATAATCAAATATAATAATAATTCGAAGATGGTATGTATGCATTGGTAAATATAATTTAATAATTATACATATATTGTGTAGGAGTGTATATTTATTTATCATTTTAACGAAAGAATTGAAATTTCTTTATTTCATGCAAAAAATAATTATGCAATTTTATTTGTATAGAAATGGTACTGCTGATGTCAACTCGTTGGGAGAAAAGAGAGCTTCATATTTCGATAAAACTGACACCGAAAAGTCTGCTCAGCAATCAGCTGATGCCATTTCAGCTCCAATTCAAGGTGCTGGTGTATTACCATCTGCTAAATTCAATAAATCGGTGCAGATTTTGAGCAGATTAACTCAGGAACCAGAAGGTTATGCTGAATGTTATCCAGGTTTAGAGGAAATGAATGACGCCATTGATGATTCTGATGATGAAGTAAGTGAATTGTTTTTATTTATAATTACGTTATCTAACATTTTTAAATTCTTTTGTATTCTATTTTCAATATTTAGTATTCTATTTCCAATGAATAATTTAAATTATAAAATTTCTTGTTATGTGGAGTCTTATGTAGAGTTTCTTGTTATGTAAAAAATTGGTAATTATGAACGAAAAAATTGGATAGTTCACCCTCATTTTACTAAGGCTAGCATTCTAGGGTTAATCTATTTGCGCATGCGCAGCCACGCCCCCTTTGATGCCTCATCAAATCCCTGCGCTGTGATTGGTCCACGTCATCAATGCTGCTCTGATTGGCTGTTTGGGGTGATGACGATATCACAATCGACCGATGAGAGAGCAGCGAGCAGTGCTCCCACACTATCGGTTTGCTCCGCCCACTATTATTCCAACACTAACATACAAATGATAATTATTACGCAATACTGGTTAGATATTGCGCAATATAACCTAAATGATGCGCAATGCCCAGGATGGCCGCCGAGTTAAATGTAAACAAGTCACGTGACATCAATGTTTAAACAAAAAAGCACGTGGTCGCGTTATTTCTAAACAAAAAAGCACATGGCTTAGTTCCACCCCAGGTGTGGCGCGTAAAAATTCAAATTTCTAACGGATTTTTAACGAAAACATCTGGGTAATCCCCATATTCAAAGAATTTTAAATCCAAGATGGCTGTCAGCTGTTGCTTTGAGGTTATGTATTAGGCAATGTTGGTAAGATATTGCGCAATACAAGGTGGTCACCAGTCTATCAGCTGATGATTTGAGGTTATGCATTACGCAATACTTGTTAGATATTACGCAACTCAAGATGACTTGCAGATATACGAAAGGATTTTACTCCTGGCATTGTACTCACTCATAGAATTCTAGGGTTGATCTTTCTAACCATACTGGGATACGATGAACCTGCAGTTGGACAGGTAGAGGATAATATTATTGCACAATAATGAGGCGTAATACTAATAAGAAATTCCACACGAAGATAAAGGAAGATACCCGAAGTCGATGACACCCGAAGCTGATGCCCCTAAGTTAAACGATGACACCCGAGGTTGATGATGCACAAAGTTAAACGATGATACACGAACTCGATTATACCCGAGGCCGATAATGCACGAATATAAACGATACCGATGTTATACGTCAATACACGAATTAGCTATCTTCAGGTAAATATACATGTCTTCAGATGTTGAGAATTTACCATTTAATGTAACCCCGAAATGTCCCGAAACGAAAGGTGAACGCGATGTTTTCAAATGTGGGTAGCACGCATCCCTACGATTAGCCCTTAACTAGAATAGACGCATTTTGGTCGGTTGGAGTTGATTTTTATGGCGGCCAAAAGAAAGTGAAAAATATTAATATCTCCCTTCCTGGTAAAGCTAGATCAACCAAACAAAGTTTATAGCACACAGTATATAAGGTTCTATCAATTCCATAGAATAGTATGATTAAGGGTTGTGAACCCTTAATCATACCTGGCTCTATAGAAAATTATAGTTTATTTTGAAAATTGACAATATTTTTCTATGTACTAAAGCTAGATCAATTTCTACCTTCAAGTCGTCCCAAGTGTACTTCCAGTCAGACAACACGTGATCTCTTATTGCTTTTCTTGTATTTTTATAATCCAAGAATGTGGCGACATCGTGAACTTTAAACCAATATTCTTTACCTACACCGTTTTATAAAAATACTGCACTTGACGGCCGACACGCCGGACAGAAACAAAATTTATGGGATACAGGACATAAAGCCCTATCAAGCCCATAGGATAGCAATACTAAGGGTTGTGAACAAAATGGCTATAGAAAACTACCTATATTTTTCTTTGTACTAAAACTAGATCAACGAAACAAAGTTTATAGGATACAGGACATAAGGCCCTATCAATTCCATAGGATAGCATGACAGGTTGAGAACAAAATGGATCTATAGAAAATTGTTTATGTTTTTCTTTTCTACTAAAATTAAACCAATGAAATATAGTTTATAGAATACAGGACGTAAAGCTCTATTAATCGTTTTAATTAAGGGTAGTGAGCTAAATAGCTTTTATAAAAATGAAAGTTGGAGTATGAGATAATATTTAAATTTAAACTAAAATGTAAATAAAAATAATATAATTTGTTTTAATAATACATTTATTCATAAATATTGAAATGATGTTCACATTAGAAAATATATTTATTTAATTCTTTTCATTGCTTCTTTCAGTTTCTTTTTTATGAATTACATCATTAATAATTTGATCTGAATTGATGTATCTTTTAATTTGATCAGAAAATGAAACTTTCTTCATATTTTGTTTCTAATCGATGCAGCATTTGGAACTGGAAATTATATTGTTTCTTCCAATTGTAATGTTGGATTGATACGTACAAATTTCAGACCGGGAACAGCTTTATTTTCAGGGGCATATTAAATTGGTTATTGATAGAAAAATTGGAGGTATCAAATCTATGTAAATTTTGTTTTATGTCGTCGTAAATGTTGTCTGTCTGTATGTGCGTAGTAAAACTGTCTATATAACAAAGGTTTAGTCTATCTCCGTATGTTGGCTCGAGGTACTGATAAAAGAAATCTTACATCAAATATTTGGATAGTTCGAGGACGGCGAAACCAGTATATATGGGTTTATTGTAGGTTACCTTTTCCCCAAACATTTCCACATTAGGTTAATGGGTTTGCGGTTTACGGCTTCTTTTTCTCCCCTTTCTTATATAGTATAATACAATTTAATTTCTTATAATGATATACTGTATAATATAATTTAATATAGTATACCTTCTTGTATAATAAAATTAATGTAATTTTACAAACTTTGACATTTTAATAAATTTACAGGTGGATTATTCTAAGATGGATTTGGGTAATAAGAAGGGTCCGATCGGTCGTTGGGATTTCGATACAGCCGAAGAATATTCTGATTATATGAATCAGAAAGAAGCGTTACCGAAAGCCGCTTTCCAATATGGTGTAAAAATGGCCGATGGCAGACGATCGCGCAAACATAAAGATAAGAATGAGAAGGCACATTTGGATAGAGAATGGCAAAAAATTCAAAATATTATACAGAAGAAATAAATTTTCAAGTATTATAGATTATAATATATTATTTTTTTGTGGAAGCTGTTAAAGACTAGATTATTAAGTTATTTGTAATTAATGAGTTAGCTATTGTTTTTGTATTTTTAAAATATGGCATATAAGATAGATCCAAGTAACATAAATATGTCGAGAAAAATATGAGCATATTCTACAGTCAGTTGAGTAAGCGCGTGTTCGGCATAACTAGCAGTTGGTGAAAGTCGATAGTGCGTCCTTTCGTAAGTCGATAGTGCGCATGCTTGTCCTTGATGCATTGTCATGAAAGATTCAGTTGGCGTTGATTCTTTCTAGAGAATCAGGTAAAGCACCATGAGTGCTGTGTACACGTCGCGCTACGAGGCTGTATTCCTCTGTACCCACCCGAAAGGTCCGAAAATGTCTCATGCTGCGGCTGCTAAGTACATAAGGAAGTCGGTGTCATTCCTTGGTAAGTGGGTGCAGCGATATGAGTTGATGACTTACTGTAACGTGGCTCAATAGGCAAAGTGTCCCTAAAATCGAAACAAGATCGTGAACTTGTTTTCGCTTCGGTAAAGGACAATATCGACCAAAATTATTATCGTCCCACGAGCCTGGTCAAGCTACACTACCAGGCTGGACCGTTAAATACCCAGTAAAAGTGCATATTTGGGACTGCTTCTTAAAACTGGGGTTCGGAGCTCTGCATCTGTTTACTTACAACCTGAATGCTCAAGAAAAATGATTGGATTTTGCACGCAGGCAACGATCCCAAACACCTCAGCAAGCTTTATATGGGGTAGAAAGAGCAGTCTGGCATAGTTACACTTAATTGGCTGTCGCAGTCACTCGATACAAATTCAATTGCGAATGTGTGGACATACATCAAGCGAATGGTTCGTGGAAGAAAAGTGTTCTTTTGAAGTAGTTAACACGAGATTATTAGTCGCATTTGGAGGTCCTTGGCGAATGAGTACGCCGTCAACTTGGTGGAAATCATGAATCGGAGATGCCAGGCAATTATCGACGCTGGTGGTGACTGGACACATTATTGACATAATAGCCTCTTTGATATAATAGCACATTATTGATATAATAGCACATTAACCCGAACACGTTCTTACTTAACTAACTGTATGAATATGCTATGTTCTCAGCATATTCGTAGCAAATTTTTGTGGTACTTGTGTTACCTGGGACAACAAAGCAATATATAAATACATATATTAAGTTCTGACAAAAGTAAATTTAATTATAATAGAAATTTGTGCATTTTATTAAAGATACAATTCATATTAAAACCAATAATAATTATTAAGAAACAGCTATTGGCATTTACACAGAAAATACCACAAAACAGAAAATAGTTTTCTACAGAAAATACCAATTTTGAATAAAATAAACAGGATACTATTTAAAATAAGAATAACCAAAAAGCAAATATAAAGCATTCAACTAAAATAATACCAACGTACCCAGTAGAAGAGAGGAACCTAGTGTTATATGTTTAACGGAAATTGGAAAAGTTATTGCGGAATTTCGTAGGATTTATTAAATAGCCAGCACTTTCAAAATATATTACTGTATCTTGGACGTTACTCAACCGACCGAGATGGAAAATGGCTTAAATATTTTGGCGAGATACGCAAATTTTACAAGCATTAGTTTTAACTAACTTCTTTGGGCGAGGAGATTAATTATAAAAAATATTTAGGGAAATGTTAAGTTGGGTGTTTCCTGTAAAAGAACGATACAGTCAGAAGTGTCAGGCATCTAAGGAAAAAAAAACTCTGGGAAGAACAAGACAAATGAAAATCGTCGTGAGGGGAAAAAGGAGAGGTTGCAGAAGAATATAGTTTGAATTGAGATGAAGTGAAACAATTTTTGTATTTTCACATATAGCTGGCAATATCGGGGAACCAGTGCCGTGTAGGGAATGCAATAACACGTTGTGATAGTTTTCAAACATGGAAGCGCCGGTTTGACTGAGTCTGACAGCCGGATCGCCGAGATCGTCTATTCTAGCAAAGTGTTTTCATACTTGTTATTTACCCGGCAGTTACTCATTTTTGGCAGTACTTAGTTCATTTTCGTCAAATTTAATCCCTACTGATCAAATGAAACTTTTTGGTAAACAAACGATTGTATATCCACCAGCGTAACTATTTTTTGATTTTGGTACAAACGTCGCATACTCTTCTACGGTAACGAATCACTTTTGCTAGATTTTTCTCATTTGAAGACTCCCAACGTGCAGTTTGGCGGTTATTTCGGGTATATAAGCTTATGTTCACATTCTATCTGACCTTTCATAATATTATAACCGTTTTTATAATAAGACTAGTGCCTTTATTTCCTTTCAAAAGTACAAGATATATACATTAATATTTGTAAGAATTACAATATAGTTGACAAACATAAGTTCAGGATTTGTATGTTGATTTGGTCAATTCCACAGGATTTTGAAGTGATAGTATTTAAAAATTGACTTACAGTATCGCTGTTTACAGTTTGGAAAATAATATTTTGCTTTAGGGTGCAACAGGTTTCAATAGAAATTATTCTTACCGATAATGTTTAAATACTTTAACCTTTTCTACAGTGAATTGTCATTTAAATGTTTTATGTGAAATCTAAAAAAGCTTGCTTTTTATATTCATTTGAATTTTTGTTAGGTTACATAAGATTACATAGTAAAATTGTGCGGAATCAATGTTCGTATTATTTAGGGTCAGTTTTAAAATTTATTTCGCGTCTGATCTCTTAATCCCATCAGCTGTTTTCCATTGTCAGTAATCAAAGGCAATTTGGTTTTGTAATTTTTATCTTCCTAATGGTCGAAGTAGTAACATATAGGATGAGTATTGTTAAGTAGTTTAAAAGTAAAATCACCCTAGCAACGAATTTGATCACACGTGTTATTTACTTATTGAAAGAAATGAATTTTCAAAATGATCTAAAAAGGCCTTATAACTTTGCTGAGATGGATGCTAAACCACTCCTAGTCTAATTTTAATTTTTTTCCATGACTCTTCGATGTTATGTAATATTTGGATTATATTAATATTAAATTCTTTTCTAGCGTAAATGCGACTACTTCTACCACTATTTCTGTGTACTATTTCCTTCTCTACTATTTCTACCTTATCTTAATAGTTTATATCCATTAACAAGAAATGAATTACACTGTATATAAGGCTCTTATATGTACTAATTAGGTATTGAACTTTTTGGAACATTGATCTTAAAGAGCGTATATTTAATTGCGCAGGTTTTAATTCATTTATATTAAGCTGTGTTATGATAATTAAATTACCCTGTGTGTAGATGTAAGCAGTAACTTAGAATTGACTAAAGAATGAACAAAAAGTTAGAGAAGAAAAAGAAAAGAGAGAAAAAGCAACAAAAATAACGATGAAGTGAAATCTAACGTTCACTTACGAACGAAATAAAAAGGAATCAAACAAAAAATATGTACTAGCAACTTACGAAACTTTAAATTTCAACTTACAATTCTTTTTTTTTTGTTTTCTATTAATTACAATCTACGCAAAATATTAAAAGAAAAGTTTTTAATACACATCATATATGCTGCTATAAACAATAGATTATATTGTTTTATATATGAATTTACAGGTATTTTTATATTATTATTGGGCCTCGCATATCGAATTCCGGAACGAGACCAGACGGAGTACTTCCTAAAATGTCTTTTATCTGAGAATTTACTTCTGGACGGGATTAACTTATTGTATATTTATGTAAATTTATACTATTAAAAACACTATACAATACAGTAAAAGGAGATAAGTTCAAATTTTGCGCGAGGGGGTCTGAAGACCGCTCCGCCTAAATAAATCACTGGTTTGTTGTATTTTAAGGTTCCATTAAGGTTATTTTATTAAGGTTCCAAATAGACTAAATTCTAAAATAAAACCAGATTATTTTAATACAGATAAATGTTTAATTTAGAAATTTTCAAAGGATGATATGATAATATAAATATATACAATAATGTAAAGATCTAAGATCTTACACAAAGTAGCATAAATAATATTATTAAAAAATAATAATAAAAGAAATGTAAAATATTTGAACCATATATATAAATATTTATAAAAAAAACTTATAAATTTTTATTTAATTTACGTATATCCGAGCCATGCAAATACATTTTCCAAAAAATTTAATTAACAAAATTTGTAAATCGTTAACAAATTTACATAACTTTTTATTTTATTCAAAGAAAGTTTAATAAAACATAAAAAAAAAACATACAAAAGAAAAAACAAATAGTGACCTATTCTATATTTCATCATTTTTTCTTTCATTCGATTTATTATATTTATATATTTATAATTTATATTTGTATATATACTACATGCAGTGTTTAAAAATGTGCCTTTTTATTTATTTATTTTTTTGTAAGTATATATAATATAATACATTACTTCCTTCTAAAAGTTCACTTATACATCTTTAATCTTATCGAACAATTCTTGATTTTTACGTATTTGTTTTATTCTTAAAATGTTTATTAAAAATTATTATTATTATTATTACATTTCTTTTTCATGGAAGAAGTATATAGAAAAAATTATTTGGTTAATTTCATATCAGCTTTTTTAATAGCTTCTTTGAAATATTGCACATTGAATTTCTCAAATTTAAATTATTTTATTATTAAAGTGCTAATTTTTTTACACATTTCACAAGAATTTACGAAAATTTTACATTTTTGTAGTATTTATTTTTTGTCAATGTGGAAGTATTGTTTGATTTTCTTGCTTTGTCGTATATAAAACAAATGAGGGGACTATTTATTGGTATTGTTTTGTAATGAAATTAATACATATATCTACGATATGCCTTTGTTTTATTATTATTATTATATACTATTTTATAACAGAAAATAATAAATCTTGAGATCTTGTATAAATATGTACACTTCTTTAAAATTTACTGGCCTATGGGATATCTGTAAATATATCTTTATGATGCCCTTTATTCTGTTAAGTGTGAATTGAAACATTCTGGCGTGATTTTCTAACACAGTGATCGCTAAACTTGTAAATATTACAGAATTGTACCTATTATTTTAGTTTTTTTTTTAATTTGCAGGGAAAGTTCTCTATCTTCTCTACCTATCTTCTTTATATGACTATTGAAAGTATCTAGAAGGAATAGATATTTTAGATATCTCTACGGGACTAAACTGAGCTGATATCTTGAGGTTACCTTAGACTACACTAGATAAGCTTGAAAGGATGATGTGCTTGGGAATACCTTCGTTCATGCGATCAACTCCACGGCTGTAATTGACATGCTGCTAAATCTACCTCCATTTGGTAGTATTGGCAGAGACTAGAAATAATCACTCCTGAAAAGAAGCATTGGAAGGATAGAAACTGTCTATTGCTGTTGAAAGGACTTTATATATGGAGCCAAGACTGAACAATAAGCAGGGGTCAGAATATATGGGGGTAAGGATACAAGTGATCAGTTTACAATCAACTTTGGAAGATATGTCACTGCAGAAATAATGAAAATATTGGCACGTGCATAGGAATTGCTTAGGAGACCTATACGGAATAAACGAATATTTATCCAGCAGATCTCACAGTCAGACTGCGCTAAAATCGCTCAGAGGTAGAGAGGTACATTCCAGATTGGTCCTCAAATGGCGTGAATAAGTATGAATGCAACAGTGTAGTGCTTTTATGGGTACCCGCACATTGTGAAATCAGGGTAATGAAATGGCGGACAAGCGAGGAAAGAAAACCAAAGCAGGTTTAATGACTGGACCTGAACCCATGTGCGACATAGCGAGTATGTCGCACATACAGCGAGTATATGTATTAAGGAACATATCAAGACAATTAGAAAATGAACACAGGAAAAGCTCGAAGAAAAGCTACTGAAAAAATGCGAACAGTAGTAAGTCTCATTACGGGACAGAACTCTCTTCGGAAGCACCTTACAGAATATGTGGGGAGGATAAAGAAAGTAAAGAATAAAAGGGAGGGTACAGCTCTTAGGCGCAATAGATATTGGACAAAATTAGAATTTAGATCAAGGGGATATTGGATTTTGGCTAATAGATTAGAGAAGAGGCCACAATAGATCCTTATGGTCGTAGTGCTATCAGACGACTCTTTCCCACCCAATTGTGAATAATAATAATAATTTACGAAAACAGACACAACTAGTTTTCTGTTTCAGAATTAAGTGAATAAGCAGTTTAGAAACATGTTGATTGCAGTTAATACGTAATAATATCAAAAAATTTAACTGTCTTGTAGAATATATTTTATAATAGATAGCATATATTGCATTAAAGATCTATTGAATTTATATCAGATTTTCCCAATTTTTGTTGTGTAAACATTGTATAAACTACAAATTATTTAGTGATCATTTTCTGCTTACTCAATAGAGTGACAATGATCACAAGGAATTGCCTTTCGCAAGGAATTTCAAGACAGACAGGCAAAAAGTTAAAAAAATTTGGACATACATTTTTTAAATATTTAATTATTTATTTAAATGTTTTTTCTTTGTGCATTTTCGTTCTTATTTTATACTTGCTACGCTGATGAATGTTGAAAGGACAAGTAGTTTGCGTCTAATGTACAGATCAATTGACTACACGAATAACCAAATTACCAGCATTGCTTAAATTCAAAATACAAAGCACCCGCTGATAATGTCTCACTTTAGAAAATTAAGTAATCAAAGTTCCAACTTATTTTAAAGACGATACACTAGTCTAAATACAGATTTTGCTGTTAACTTTAAGTTTCTCATTTTTCCGAAATGATTACGTTCCAAATAACATACAGTTTTTCAATGTTATTAGTAAACGTGTGACTATATTAACTTTCGACTGTTTTTTTTCCAAACTGGAAGGGCTAATGACATATCTCTTTCAGAAAGTAGAAATGTATCGATGGGCGTTACTTTTATTTTATATGTAAGCAGAGGTTATAAATGCAAAATTAATTCGAATAACTCATTTTTTTCCTGAACGAATTAAGCGAAAAGAAAGTTGGAAATACTACTGACTGTCAGGTGAAATAAGCATGACATTGAAAATTAACAGTTTGACGATCATTGTGCTAGAATATTTTGTTGTATAAATTCTTAAAAAAAAATGTTTTCACTATGGAAGAAATATTCATAAACCGTGGACTAGAGAAACAAGAAAATACTATTTTGTTACAAAAATCTTTTTTCTTTCACTTGGCGCTTTTTTAGGTGGCAGCTAAAGTTTTACGAATTTTAACTTCTATACAGACCTAATTGCATTTCATTTAACACTAAACTTTATCATTATTTTAATGCCTTAATTAATAATATATGTACAAATAATTAAAAAAAGTGTATAGTACGATAATAATAATAAAAAAAAAATTGTACGATTCGAACTCGATTTGATTTAATTATTAAAGTAAAACAAAATAAATATCTTATGATCTAAATTACAATTTGGCCTTTTTCTTCGTATAATGTTAACTAAATTTATAAAAAAATGTGTGGAAAGCACATGATTACTGTTCTTTTATTTTTTATTAATATAGGATGCTTTTAGAATATATTTTAAAGCCTTCGTTTATTTAGATTTTGTAATTTATTATTTTCCAAACGCATCCCATTATATTAATAACACAGCGAAAACTTAATTAAAACTTAGAATTATTTTACTAAATTTAAAAAAAGAAGGTTAAGCATTTTTATCACAATGTTACAACATTTTTGCTTTAGCAAGATTTATGTAGCCTTATAAACAGGTTTTTTTGATTTGCTTTTCTTTTGGCTAAATATTTTAAAATTACTTAAATACGGTAACAGTCTTATGCATAATTAATTAATAAAAACCTAACAGACATTGTTTTCATCAATAATGAAAACTATATTATTGTTTATCATTTGTATTATTTTTAATAATAATTTAAAAAACTCATTGTTTTGAGACATATTTGGACTAACAATGAGTTTGCCTTCAAAAAAATATTTCTTACGCTAATTCACAAGAAACATAGAGAAATAATATTTTTGAAGACACAGTCGAATGTTATTAACACAGAATTCATATAATGTTTATGGTTACTTGTCAACCTGGGAATAAAAATATATTTTTAAATCAGATCACATTTAATAATATATTTTCGTTGCGTTAAGTATTAGCAAATCGAAAATATGTAACAGAATTAACAATTCGTTGATTGCACTATAATATCGTTAACGAAATAATTTACATAAACAAATTACTAATTAAAAGAAACGAAATTGTTATTACAGTTTTAGGCCTTCACCGGATTTAATTAATAATTCCATTTATCAACACCATCTTCACGTAAGCGTTCATCATTTGCTTCTTGTTCTCTTGTACGTAACGCTGTTCCACTATCGTCCTCTTCATCATCGTCAATTTCGTTGTCATCGTCGAGCAATCGATCCTCATCGGATGTTTTCGTCTCGTCTCGATCATGACCGGCATTCGTCGGCGCTACGTTCGGCATAGTTGTGGATGTTTCGCGTTCGGCGCATGGTGATGATGAATCGCTTCGATCATCTTCATATGTACGTGCGTTACGATCACAGACGGGCGTTGGTTCTATTCTGCAATAATAATTATATCTATAAACGATTTTTATAAATGATGGTAGGTGTTACACAAGAAAAAGAACAGAAAGTTTTAGTGATCTTGTGAAAAAGTGTTTTTATTTATTTAGAAAAATATATCTAAATTCAGAAACTCTAGCACCCATGGCAACGATTTTGCGCATCCTCCAGAGTTGCAAAAACTCAGTATCCCAAGGTTTAAAAAAGACAAATAGGATAATCCTCGATCTGGTTTGATGAAGTTGCCACTCAAGGAATCGATTCTTATGAAAATATGCAAATACAACATGGAAATAACGCCAAACTAAGTAAAGTGTATCTCAGCCATATTTGGTAGTTTCTTAATTTATATATTAACATTAACGAAAATAAAGGGAGAACGTTTGTTAATAGTGAAAACCCATTACAAACATAGAGAAAATTGTACTACGATGATTCCCATGGTACCTGATCATTTTAGCGCACATAAACGACCATCTCGACCTGCTTTTGGAAATTTGGTTAAGAAATTTGAGAGGACGTTTTCATTGAAAGATTACAGAGATCTTAGCCGTAAAAGCTGAATTTCCTGTAAAATTAAACATGGCTGATTTCCGCTAAGTTCGATCTAGAAAACTAAAATATAAATATTTTACTAGTTACAAAAAATATTGAACTAGTTAACAACTTTCATTCCAATCGATCCAGTAGTTTAAGAGCAATTGAAAATATTCCTAAGCACACGCACACAGACATATCATTTTAGCCCGGCGTTTAATAAAAGTAAATATATGTTTAAATGCATTGATATGAAACATTTCATAGTACCTAAATTCTAAATCATGAAAAATGTAGCATATAACAAACAGTGAAATACAATATTTAAAATTCAGTAAATAGTAAAGTTTTCTTAAATGATTTAGAAGGACTGCAAATATTCTAAAATAGTTCAAACACAAACAATAGAATTCAACCACTAGTGGCAGTTTCCTGAATTTATTTCGCTGAGTGCTGTAACGAGACGAGTGCAACCAGTTGATCAGATTTTATTGCATTCGGTCAGTTTGTCATTTTTTATTTGCGCAATTTGTCTGCTTGTAATATCGTGTTTAAAGCGGCAGTTTGTTCGTAAGTTTTATTTCCATACTCATTCGAACATCAACGATTTACCAAACGTACTAGATAAATAAATGTAAGATAATTTTTTGTAGGTGACAGATTTACACGTACAGGATAAGGATATAAACAAATTGGTTGAAACACTGAAGAAATAGACTTTGTATCTGACTGGATTAAATTCAGAAACTCTCGCACCCATAGTAATGATCCCCGAACTGATTTGATGAAGTTACCACACCAGCAAAGGAATTGAATTCTTATAAAAAATATGCAAACACGAAATTGAAATAACGACAATCTAAGTAAGTGGTGTTTCAGTAAGAACTTGAATTTTAAATCACACGCCATTTTCGTCTGTATTTGGTAGTTTATTAATTTGTACATGATATTTACGAAAATAACGGGTTATATTTTAGAACGTTTCTTAATAGTGAAAATCCATTACAAACATGGGGAAATTGTATTACTATGAATAGCAAGTTACGTGATCATCTTAGCGTGCATAAATGACCATCCAACCTACTTTATAAAATTTGGATAAAAATTTGAGAAGACGTTTTTATTGAAAGCGGAGAGATCGTAGCCAACATCGGTTGAAAATATCGCAGTTGGGAGTGTTAGTGCCCGAGAACAAACAAATATTTCCATCCGGCGTCATGTCCAAGAATTGGACCTTCACCGCAGAACCCTTTAACAAATTTTGACAAAAGATTTGCACCTGTATGTGTACAAGACCAGTTGACTCAACAGCTCTAGCCTACCGACCATAGACAGCGCAGACACTTTACCAACTAGATCTTGGAACAATTGTAAGGTGATGATGTATTCTAGAATAAAATCATTTTTGTGACGAGGCTCACTTCCACCTTATGGCGATCTGGGGACATGAACATGTCTTGCACATATCATGCAAGAACTTTCGATGCATAAAAATTGACAGTTTAGTATGCGATATGCACAAGAGGGATAATCGGACCGTACTTTTTCCAAAATGATGAAGGTGTCTCGGTGACAGTCAACGTCAATCCTAACCATGACATGTTTATGAACTTCTTTGGCAAAATTTGGACGAAATGAACTTAACTGAGATGTGGTTTCAGCAGGTTGGTCGCACCTGCGCGAAACAATGACGTTGTTCCAAATCAGGTTCCTAGATCGTGTCATCTCTCACTGGGAGACCGTCAATGTTTGGATTGTTTCCTCTTGGGTTTAAGGTCTGTGCAATTGGTCTGTGCTATGCTCTTGGGTTTAAGATTCTGGGACAATTGAAGAACTTAAAGAGGTAATTAAACCTGAATTTTAATAGAAAAATAGTATTTGTAATGTTCTTAAATCGTATTCTGACTGAAATTTGGACTTTTAAGCATTTTCAGATATAAATTTCAGCAGTGTTTATAGTTTCGGTTCTTATCAACAACACAATTTTGTTAAATAGTTTCCTAAGAAGTTTTGCTGCCCTTAACTTTGGTTCTTCTTGAACTGTAGATTATTTAGGCACATTCTGAACTCATGAAACGAACTGATCTGGGTGGGAATTAGTTCGTTTATATAATTTTGTGGCTTCATTTTGAGTCCCACATCTTGAGATATTGTCGTATACATAAATGTACACGACGTATAATTTTTTTTGTATGAGTTTATTATGTTGAATCTTTATTTCGAATATTAATTTGGACTATTAATTTTTGAATTTAGAATACTAACTTTTTTATTATGTCGTCATTCTTAGATTGATTAAGTTTGTACCAAATTAACAAAGATCCAATTACATGATCATTGTGAATAATGTTAAAAACGCACAGTTACCTTATGAGAAAATTAATTACTTATAATCGAGGAATTTGTTAACCTTATGTGAAAATCACAGTAGTTTACTTTGAAGGAATAAGTTACCTTATGAGAAGATTAGTAAGGATTAATCAGTTTTTTTTTATGAATGAATAAACAAATTTAGTTGGAGATTAGTTAGTTTTAGGTGAAGGAATGAATGGATTTAGGGGAGAGATTAGATTGTTTTATATTAGACAAAGAGTTAAATTTAAGTTGAAAAATAGACTGGATAGGCTTCCGCTGAAGAATAGGTTCTCCTTATAGTGAACATACAATACGTTTACAGGTAAAATTATTAGCTGTTATTATGATAACTATTTTTGAGTTAACTAGGCTTTTTATAATCGTGGTTGGTTGTTAAAATTCGAGGCAAATTTTTAGTGGGCGGTGTCGGATGTAACGAGACAAATTGTCCTCGTTCCAATTTAGTTTTATGATAGACAGTTTAGGAATTTGATGCTTATAAAGCATGCTGTGTGCTAGATACACGAGTTACAAGAAGGGCAAATGGTAGTTAACATGTAGAGTTTCATTTAAACGTCTATTCAATAATTAAAGTGTAGTTTAAAAACATTAAAAAAAAACATCTGACTTCAGTTTGAATTTCAGTATAGAAAAATATGTGTCGTCGGATAGAATCTTTCCGTTGAACTAAAACAAAGCGATGACTTATATAATACAAAATATGTTTACCAGAGAGGGGACATTGCTAATTGGTTCTAAGCAAGCGATAGCACGGCGCGCTATTTCAATGTATATGTGACTAAATCAATTTAATTGGTAATAGATCAATATATGTGAAACGCCTTGTGTGTGGTGAAGATTTCATATCTGATTTGAGTTATGATAATCATGAATGGGATATGTAGTGAGAAATTTCAACGGAATGATAGGAAAATTAGCTAGCCGCAAAAAGGTTCGAAAAGCTACATAGAGCCCACACAAATGGATTTTTGTGTTAAAGAGGCAAAACCCTTGTCACTATTGAGTTTTGAACATAAATCCATGAATTAATTCAGATTAAATTATAATTAATTCCAAATAAAATCGTGATTAAATTTGAATGTTCAATTTAGTATCGGAAATATATTTAGGCATGAGGCCTTGCAGTATACAGCAGTCTGTAATAAATTTAATAATTATTTTGAGTATGAAGTCTTCAATTAACTTAAATTAAATCGGCAAGCAACAAGTTTATTTATTGAATTAAATAAAAATCAATTACTGAGGTAACTGTGCATTATTATTAAATAAGTTAGCGAGGAAAGGATCAACAGAAATTGTAAGTAGAATTATATTATATTTATTTGAAAATTCCGAAACGCCATTTTGATTAATTTCTTAGCATGTCCTAATCAAGCATGAGTAACATTTCATTTTATTAATTTGGCATTGCTTCATATATTTAAATGTACGAATATTTATTTCATTCGCATGTATGTATTTCCTACATTATCAATACATTTTGCTAAGTTTAGTCGACTCTTGTTTTTAACAGCCCTGCCTATTAGACACAAGTTGTCCGTGTTAGGGTTGTGCAGAGTTTAGTTAAATTTATTTTGAGTTGGTATAATTAAATAAGAACTATACCCCCAACGCTACCAATGACAAAGTCTTGTGTTTTATTTATTCAGTATTGACGAACTAGGGGTATTATAACTTAAAATATTCTGACTCGATAAAAACAATAACTTTATTCTTTGGTAGATAAATTAAAGCAAGTATTCAAGAGAATCGCATTTTCTAAGCATTGAACGATATGGTACCAATAAGTGTAAGAAGGTATCCATCTCTACGTTACCCTAATCAAAAGAGCTCCTCTTACCCATGTCACATTGGGGAGTAAAAATATCTCCAAAAATAAACGTGACAATATATTTAGATTTCTCTTTAAGATTGCAACGATTTATTTTTATTTTAGACTGGCCTTTGATCACATGGACATGGCCTTTGATCAGTTTAAAATTTTTATCGCTCGCCCTAGGTTCCTTGCATAATTGTTCTTTGAAACCCTAGTTTGTCAAAGTGAAAATAGGTATTGTGGAATTTTGTAGACATTTTATATAACTTTCTTTTGTGTTGTTCCATAATTATGTAAGTACATAAAATAGTTTAAAAACTGCTTTCAGATGAAGGCAAAATAATTAAATGTACAAACATAATCAGCTACATCAAAATATATACACTTATTAGATGTTTATTGGTCATAAGGAATCAAAAGATAAGATAAGTTATATACCTGATGGTAGCTTCTTCTGATCCCGTCCTTCGACTATAATCTTCTTGTGTCTGCATGACACACACTCCATTAATGATCACCTCATTGTTATTCGGTATTGTTGTTCTCGCCAATACTCCTGATAATTTATCTTTATCATTACCCGCACCACCTGCACCAATGCTAGTCGCATCTTGCCAATCAGGATTAACCCATTGAGGTGCGACTGGTTTCCGACGACTTGATCTGCCACCTCCACCGCCGCCAGGGATAATTGTTGACGATGGTACTGTGGGCAATTCCTTCGATTCCGTCTTTAGAATATTGTCTGAGTTATTCGAAGAGAGCGATTGTTGGTGTGAATGATGTTGAGGTGGTAAACTGCCGCCACTCAAATTGGAATCTTCCGAGCCGGCGTTGCTTTCAAGATCGTCGACATCATCGTCGTAATCACCAGGTTCACGTTTTAAACCTGTCATGGACAAATCTAGACCACTCATTTGTTCTTTAACCGCATTACCTACAATAAAATAAAATAAATATTGCTACTAATGCACATGACTTAGTTACACTAAATGTTTAAATCTGTAGGCAATGTTATAGCAAGTTTAAAAGTTTTCTTTCAACAAAATACCTTGGCGAAACCATAACATAAACCATATGTTGTAGTCTCTTTTAATTTTATTTTTCGTTGGGGGTTTTTTGTTTATTAATAATAAAAAAAATACTGACACATAAAGTCCCAGGAAATATATCAATATTTGTTCTTAAAAACGTACCTAAAATATTTAAATCCATTTCATTTGTGGGCAGTAATCCTCTGCTAATGAGTGCCGCAAGATTTGTATTCGCTGCCAAATACGGTGGATACGGTAAAGGGACTCCACTTAACCCCATCCTTTCTTTGGATATTTCTATCAATCTTTGGTTTAGTAGCAACCGGAAATGATTGGGATCAAACGGTGGTTGATTACCGCTTTGATCGCGCGGCGGTATATCCGATGCTATGCCATGAGGTACCTACATAAATGTTTATATTGCATAAGCAAGTTCTAAGACTGGAAAATCATAGATGTAACAAATTGTTTTGAAGCATTGGAGGTAATAAATCCTACCTGTTGTTTTAATCGCATCCTATGATTATGGAACCAGTTGGTAATAGTTCGACTAGACAATCCCAATTCCTGAGCCAAAAATTCGATAGTAGCCACATTGGGATATGGATCTAATGCGAATGCTAGACGTAGAGCTTCTTTTTGTTCTTCGCTGAATAGTACGCGCTGTTTTTTAGCAGATGGAGGACCGGGGCCGGGCGAATTCGAATGATAGAACTCTGACGTATCATTGGATGATGTATCTGAGCTGTTGTCATGCGTACCCGCACCCGAAGATCGACGTCTTTTGTTGGCTTCTCTTCTCTCATTTTTCAACGCCTGTGTAAATATAATATCATTATTAATTATATTGCATTCAAATTAAAGGGTCTGGATTTTATAAAGTAATATGTCAAACCAAGCATATACATTTTAGTTGAAAGTATATCTTTTTGTATTTATTAATTTGCAATGATATCAACTTATAGAATTTCTAAAGTATTTGGTTAACATTGTTCATGTTGGGCATAGTTTTAAAGAGAACTTTTAGAGATGCCATAAATATGAAAAACTAGAGTGTTACTAAAAAGTACTTGAATTTTTTTATTGTTTGAAGGTCGCTTGACATTCTATATATTTAAAGAATTTTATATTTTGATCTTTTTAAATTTTGATGTTAGGAAAAACTATTTCAAAAAACAATCGAATACGTACGCTATACAATAGAATTTATTTGAACGTACAGTTTCAGATATGTCCAAAAGTTTTTTAAATTTTACACGTGACCATGTCGCGTTCTATTGAAGGTAGAGCAATATTACTCCCATCTATTAGACGTATACTGCAAGGTATTGGAAAAATTGTAGCTTCTGCGTGTTAAAATAGATTTTTTATAAGATTAAAAATGGCTGATTTCCGCTAACTTGGATCTAAAAAATTTAATATAAATATTTTAGTACTCACAAAAATATAGAACTACTTAACAACATTTATTTCAATCGGTATCCTCAAGGTTTACAAAAGACAAATAAGATGATCCTCAACCTGCTTTAAAGAAGTTGTCACGCAAGGAATTGAATTCTTATCAAAACATGTAAGCACAAAATTGAAATGATTACAAACTCAGTAAAGGGTGTCTCAGCAAGAACTTGAATTTAGAATCGCACGCGATATTAGTCTGTCAATCGTTGAGTCAGCCATATTTGGTAGGTTCTTAATTTATCTGATGATTTGAAAGTTAAGTGATCATTTTAGAGTGCATAAACGACCATCTCGGCTTGCTTTTGAAAATTTGGTTAAGAAATTTGAGAGGACGTTTTCATTGAAAGATTAAAGCGATATTAGCCATCATCGCCCTAAAAGATGAGCTGAAAACATCGCAACTGAGAGTGTTAGTGTCGGAGAACGTATAATGCAAGGTACTATGTGTTTGAAAAATTGCAGCCTCTTAGAGTAAAAGCTGAATTTCTTGTAAAATAAAAAATGGCTAATTTTCGCTAAGTTGGATCTGGAAAACTAAAATATAAATATTTTACTCATAAAAAAATATAGAACTATTTAACAACTTTAATACTAATCAGTCCAGTAGTTTAAAAGCAATTGAACATATTGTTGATATGTACACGCACACAGATATTTTTCAAAAACCATATTTTTTGAGAATTCCCCAAAATGTGCAAGAATGAAAATGTCATAATTTCTTGCGTAGATTACATGGCAGAAATAAAAGTAAATATATGCTTAAACACAATGACAGAACAATTCATTGTAAATTTTAATTCATGAGAAATATGTCATAATAATAACATATAATATTTAGTTTAGTCAAATTCTCTAAAAATACTAATATATTAAGTTTTATAAACGGTTACTAAATGATTTTGAAGGACTCTGCAAATATTCAACAATAGTTCATACATTAAATAATAGATGGCAGCATGTTTATTCTTTTTAAAAATTGAATTGTACTTTTTTATCCATTCCATTAGTATTTTTCGTATGCCATATACTTATTATATTTATTTTTAAGTACTATATTCAACAACAGAATACTCCACAAATAATAATTACAACCACATAAACAACGGCAATCAAAAATGTTCAAAATCCAACCACTAGTGGCAGTTTCCTAAACTTATTTTCTTGCAGTGCTGTAACGAAACAACTGCAACCAGTTGAGGAGATTTTATGGCGTCGCGTTGGTATGTAATTTTTATTTGCTAGTGGAAAGTAAGTACAATTCGGAAACTAGTTGATTGTGTTTACCGCGTTTGGCTTTGCATAATGTAAAATACTTAATTATCGTTGGATTAAATATCGTAACTTGATTCTGTTTAAAGCGGGTGTTTGCTATTTGTATACTCATTCCTAATGATTTACCAAAACAAAACCACTAGATAAATGTAAGATAAACTTTTTCTAGATGACAGGTTTATGTAGAAGACGATAAGGATGTAAACAAATTGGTTAAAATATTAAAGAAATGGATTTAGTATCTGACTGGATGAAAAACAATCCATTGTGTATAAACACAAGCAAAACCAATGGAATGCGCGAAACTACGAGACATAATCAGAGTACTTCAAAAACTTATATAGATGATTCTGAAATTGGATATGTTAAAGAAATATCTGGGAATTATCATAGACAATCAACTACTGTTTTCAGGACACTGAGAATAGAGGAATCTAATAAAACAATGTAGAAGATGTCTGTATGGAAAAAGTAATAGAAATTTTACCTACAAAAATAAGGAAAATTGTTATGATACCATTATAAAACCACATTTGATTTATTGTAGTACAATCCTGACACGGCACCAAAAGAAGTACTATATGAACTATAGTTGTTGCAAAATCAGTGCATGCGCAATAATTAAACCCCAAAATGGATGAAAGATGGTGCCTGACTATCTGCAGTGGTCAAAGGGAAATAAAGGAGCGTTCACTCTTTTAATACAAGAACCGGAAATAATTTTTTTATTCGATAAAGGACTAACATCTTTTGAAACTTTAATAAAATTGCGAAAAAGTTAAAGTGTCGGTGTCAGTTGTTTACAAGAATTTCAAAAAACGGACAAATAAAATTGTGACACATCGTCGGCGTGGAGTCACAACATAGCGCGCCTTCATATAAGTAAGAAGAAATTACACCAATATACGCGCTCATGAATCACTTAAATAGGTGAGTTATCGTATAGCTTTCGTACAATTAAAGTAAAATCCTTTATTTTCTCTTCCAAAACATTCTCGGTTCCTATCAAAGATGAAACAATAAAACTTTGAGAACATATGTAAGACTAAGGGGCCAATTTTGAGCAATATTTTTACATTTTAGTAACACTGTATATTTTTACATTTTGATAGAGCTTGTGATTCTATTTAACATGATACATAAATGAGTGATCGGTTCAGCTCTTTGGTGAGTTTTCGTTCAATTGAAATAAAATTCTTTATTTTCTCTTACCAAACATTCTTTTTTTTTTTTTTGGAAACACATTCTTCTTTTTTCTACAATCAAGGTGGAAATCTGTCATTTCTAACTTTCTAAAATATTAAGTTTTACCGATAAAAGATTGAAATTTTATTCATATAGTGTTTTTATCTGTTCAATTATCGAAATAGTGTTTATATAAGTGTACATGTATTTTTTCTTTTGCAAACTTTGCGGTCTATTTTCTCGTAAACGGCTGCTGTAATGTTTTTAAAATTTTTTGTGTTAAATAAACGGTTTCCTTTTATTTTAAATGTTTTAATGATTAACAAAACGATTAAAAACTAGATTAAATGATATTTGTTCAAAGCATTTTCTACATACATTCTCTAACCTCTCTGTAACTGACGTCTCTCCTTCACTACCTGTACACACTCACCCACACCAAACTGACTGGCTAACTGTCTTTTTTGATGACAATCTCGTACATTAGGGTAACAAACCTTACATAGATATTTACATAATTGTTAGGATAGTTCATATTTCTTTAACACTTGTATCGAAAGATCCTTTAATACACAAGCGATTAAGTGAGTAAAACAAACGGACACACAATGTTGGAGTAATTTGACTTTGACAACAAAATTGTACTACCGTAAATATCTCGGTTCCAAGAAAGTTAAAGAAATAAAACTTGGGAAACATATGTAAGACTAATGAACCTCAATTTGGCCAATGTGAACAAATTGAATATGCTAATTTTTAACTTTGTTGCAACACTGTTTTATATATTTTGATAGCCCTTGTGATTCTATTTAAAATGATACCACACATGAGGGATTCAGCTCTTTGGTGAGTTATCGGATAGCTTTCGTACAATAGAAATAAAATTCTTTATTTTCTCTTACAAAAATTTTTTTTTAAATACATTCTTTATCTACAATTTGGGAGGAAATCTGTCATTTCTAACTTTTTAAAATATTTTGAGCAATATTTTTTTTAACTGAATAGCAAGCCTGTATATATTTTTACAGCCCTTGTGATTCTATTTAGAATGATACCACATATGAGGGGTCCAGCTCTTTGGTGAGTTATTGGATAGCTTTTGTATAATTGAAATAAAATTCTTTATTTTCTCTTATCAAACATTATCTGTTTTTTTTTGCAAACACATTCTTCTTTTTACTACAATCAAGGTGGAAATCTGTCATTTCTAACTTTTAAAATATTAAGCGTTCACCGATAAGTGATTTAAAAATTTGAATATTTTAAAAATAAATTAAAATTAGTACTTAATTATTAATATATATTTAAGTTTTATGAATTTGTACCAATGATTAATATTTAACATTATGTTTTACCTGTAGCCTATCAACGTTATGTGCATCATTTAACCATAACTGCATTCTGATAAATGGTTCTCTTCCTTTGATGCTCAGCATATGCCAAGGTTTAGGTTTCGATAACAGTTCACTAACAGATCCTTGAGAAAGTCCTAGAACGGCTTCCCCAAAAATCTTCTGACCGATATTATTCGCCAATAGGGCTTCTTTAATCTTTGTCGTGATGATTTGGGTGTCCAAATCTTGCGTCAATGCTGCCATTTCGTAGACACTTGGAGAAATATGCTGATGAAGACTTCGCATATTTGGCGGTTGTTGTATTGGAGGTAAATGTGGATGATGGTGTGGACTTTGTGGAGGTTTCGGCTTAATTGTATCCCCCGTCAGCAAAACTGCCGGATTCTGTAGGTTGATGGCATGATGTGGAGGTATGACGCCTGGAGGTGTTAATAGCATCGGTGTAGTCGGAGGACCTTGAAATTATAATAGATATATAATAATCAATTAAACAATATAATGGAAAGTGTTATACCTTGATTCATAAGTGGTCCTTGATTTGTGGGAGTGTTTTGAGGCGTTTGTTGCTGTTGTTGTTGTTGTTGCTGTTGTTGTTGCTGCTGCTGTATGAGTTGAAGTGATGGAGGTAGTAATGTGACTGGATGATTTTGGCTTTCCTGATGCATTTTATTAAACAGTCCAGCTGCTGCTTCGCTTAGCATCTTCTGCGTTGGAGGCATAGGTTTGCTAATAGTTGAGCATGCTGTAATAAAATCGTAGAATTATAATAATGCAAGATCAGTTTGTGTTTCTTCAGTTTTAAGATAAGAACAGATCCATAGAGGAACAAAACAAAAGCACCTAAAGATATATGTTATTAGTGCGGTTTACTATATTTTAGTATCAGAGTTTCGTAGACAGGTTTACCACTCGATAAGATTATGTATTTTATATGTTAATAAAAGATATCACAATAAATTGAGTAAATTAGTATAAAATTACCTCCACCATAGCCCCCAGTTCGCATTAATTTTTCTGGAGCGATTTTATATTGACTGGCCACCAATTTATGTACGGCATTATCATCTTCCAGGAACATCTTCATCCTGATAAAAGGTTCGCGTCCTTTCTGCGTTAACATGTGCCAAGGTTTGGGCCTCGCCAATAAATCGCTGACTGATCCTTGCGATAAGCCCAGCACCGATTCACCAAATAACCTTTGACTAATCGAATATTGACTCAATTGCTCTTTTACTTTCTTTACGATATCCTCGGTATTAAGGTTATTGTACATATCGAATTGTTGTTGCGTGATTGGCGGTAGTACCGCTTTAAGCGGCCGTTGAGCTGAGGAATGATGTGGTTGATTCGAAGGTTGTGAGATTAGGGAATTTGTGATGGAGGCCATACGCTGTAACGGACTAGCTACTGCCGAACTACCGAAGTCTTCTGTAGGTGTAATGGCTGGTGGCAGGATGGAATTACCTAATGGACTTGAAGCTGTTGAGCTTGTCGTTTGCGGTGTAGTACCGGGTTCGATTTTTGGCCTTAACATATTGAATTGACTACTGTGTTTACTGTCTTCACCACTATCCTTATCTTTGTCACTATCAGTACCTAATAAATAATTGGTATTAAATAATAGAAATTTGAATTATCATCATCAGTTTTAATACAAAAAATTTAAGATATACATACCATTAACTAACTTCATTTTATTATCCTTAGGTATGGAAAGGTCTTGTACACCACCATTCATAGAAGGTATTTGTTGCGCTAATGCTTGCTGTTGTAACGCTAACAAGCCTAAATTGGTCATGGCGCCTTGTCCTAAATTGTGCTTGACCATTTCGCGATGGTACGCATCCAAGGCCATTCGAATTTCATCGTGAGTACGGTCCTGCATGTGCTGCTGCTGTTGGCTGCTGTTAAACATTTGCGGCAGAAACACACTGCAGTTAGGTGAGTAACTGAACTCTAACTTTTATATCATGTCATAAGTGTTGCTCTTAGCCATACTGCAGCTGATTTGATTTATAATAGGTACTATAATCGGGGAAAAAAGCTTTATTTTAATGCATGATATATATACGAACAATGAGTTTCCAAGCAGATCCCCGTTGTGCTAATATCATATTCAAATCGGAACGGGAATGCGGACATTATCAGTATCATAGTATAGACATTTTTTGCCGACCCATTTGTAGCTTAGTAAGATACAACTCATTTGCCAATATTTTAATACAATCTAGCATATACATGAGGTGAATGCGCCGCTAGCATAGAATACCCACTTTTTGTCGACCCATACTTTGCTTTTTAGTTCCGAAGAATTCACCAGTATTTTAATGTATTATATACACTGAATTTCGTAAATTCTTCGGAGCTAAAAAGCAACGTATGGGTCAGCAAAAACTGGGTATGCTATGCTAGCGGCGCATTCACCTTATGTATATGCTAGGATGAATTATATTATTGGCGAATGAGTCGTAACTTACAGAGCTACGTATGGGTCGGCAAAAAATGTCCATACCATGATACCGATGATGTCTGCATTCGATTTCCGATTTGAATTTAAAATTCGCAAACCGGGGGTCCGCTTGGGTTCTCATTGTCCGTATATCTTCGCCATGTTGAATGTAAATAGACATATTTGAGGCTATGTATTTAAAATAGTGCGAAATTTGAAATACGAGTTGGTAATGCAGATTTTCTGCATCACTGGTTGTCTATAGCTCTTTACATTCGGTGATAGATGGCGCCTGTAGTTTAGGTAATATTATGCGTTGATAAATATGTAAACACCCAACTGCATGTGGTCGAGTTGTTTGTAAACAAAAAAGCACGAAGTAAAGCCCTGCTCTCAAAAAAATTAAATTTAATTCAAATTTCTAACGGTTTTTTCTAACGCCTGATGATTTGAGGCTATGTAAGATATTACGCAATACTTGTTAGCTATTAAGAATAAGAAGATTAGTCTATTGCTAGCAGGCGATATTCATATATTGATACATCATATTTCGATGAATGACAAATTAGTTTTTGAAGAGCTAACTCTAAAAGGATTGGACTATATAATGTACAGTATGGATAAGAGCTGATGTGGAGAACAACAAATTAAAACTTACCCCGGAAACATTTCGCGCGGACTTCGTCCAAATTCTTCCATTCTTCTTCCCATCAATTTCGTTAATTCCTCTTGGTATATCCTCATTACTTTCTCCTGCGATATATCATCGTTTTCGTATTTCTTCAGCCTTCGATTCTGTGATGAGTCCTTGCCAGAAAACGGGCTCGGACAATTTTGCGGTGATTTGGAATCTTCGTTACTATGCGAATCCTCGAGCAGTTGTTGACTATTAGCACTACTACCACCGCCACCTGGTGTTAGCAGTGGTTGAGGCTGTTGAGTTTGTGGTTGCTGTTGATGGTTCTTCATTTGTAGATGGGATGCTTCGGTGAGGATGTGTGCTAAGCGTTCATCGGTGATGTCTGCTGAATCAGGACGACCATATGGAGGTACAGGACCTCCTTCTTTTCCTGTTGCTAAATTATCTGTAAAAAATGTCATAGTATGAACAATTTAGTTTTTATTTTAAATTACTGTAAAATAATGGCGCCAAATTCTGGAAATCTAATATATTTTGCGTGAGACACGAAATTACTATGATATTGACACCAAAATTATAAAATATTACATTTTAATTATTGGCTTTTTATAGTACATTATATTAATTTTTAATTTCGTAGAAATATCACGAAAATATGTTATATTATTAATGATTTCGTTCTGGTAAAGTATCATGAGAACGAAGATGTAAACTGTTTGCATTCATCTGTGTGTCTAAATCTAAGAACATCAATTAATTGTTGGTTCAACGTCGCGTTATAAAGAAATGAAAATACACGTGGTAATTGTTTTAAAAGTAAAGTGAGTAAAGCAGGTATGGAGTCAGGTATTATTTATAAATTGTTTTATAGTAACTGTTTAAGTCTTGTATGAAAATTAAATCGTTACGTCTCTTATTACAAATATTAAGAGCTATTATGCAGTGTTGTTACGAACTTTTCTCTTATAAAAGCAGGATCATGGTTTTGTTATTATTCTCTCTGTATAATCACCATAGCACTTTTTTTTGTAACATGAATAATGCTCGTGCATATGCGAGTGTTGGTATATATATATATATATATATATATATATATATGTATACGGGTGTAGGTAAACACATGTAGAACGCAATAACGGTGTTAGATAATTAGATTTATTGAATCACATATTTATAATACGTATGAGGACTCTAAGCGCGATTTTCAATTGACTGACATTGTATTGTGAAGCTAATTATAATTCAACAGTTATTTAGGATGATCCATTCCATATTCGATTTTAGCAAAAAAAAAAGATCAAAAATAACTAGATGTAAATTGGTTATTGTTATTATTTGTTCTTCGGTCTTGATATGGTTGTGACATCCGAATTTCGCAAATTGCGTCTCCTGATGCTAGATTGCGTGAACCTTTTAAATGGAATTCTGAAATTGTGAGAAATTGCTTCTGACGGGTCGACTGGCCAGTGGCACATTGCGTGATTCGGCGGGACGATTGGCGTGGTTTGAAGAAAATTTCTGCTAAAAATCTTAGGAAGTTTTAAATTTTGATCAATAAAAAATGTCTTCCTGATTCGTTGAGAATTTTAAAGATCAATGCTGTATTGCATTTGTGACGAAAATCTACGAAAACGTAAGTGGTGGTAGCTTCTATATGGTGGTGGTATTAGCTTTACACGACCACAATCTTCGGGGGCATCGCATTGAAACGTCTTCAGCTAAAATTCGTAGAACTAATAACCAAGCAGAGAAGACTAACACTCAGTCGAAAGTACAAAATGGTGAAAAGCTTAACGACTTGTTGAAAATATGGTGGACGGAATAAACGTTAAGAACTTTTCATTTAAAAATAGAAGCTTTCACAAAAGAAACATTCAGATGCGGAAATTTTCTCTACCTGTGTAATACATACATGTTGAAGAACAAAGTTTGCGACATGCCGTATAGCAGTTGTCGGCATAACATCATATACGGCAGTACGGTTTGACATTAAGCGCGCGCAAAGACGGCACGTTTGACTATGGTTTAATATGCGTGCGGCATTTTTTTTGATGTTTTCGCGCTATATGAGATTTTATTTTAAGCGTATAACATTTTTATTTCCCAATATATATTTATATTATTTGTTAATTAATCATTATTACATAGATTTGTTAAATTGTATTTGAAGAATTGAATGAAATTTGTTAAGGCTATCTATATTGTATTAGGATTTCTTATTGCGTTAATTAATGTATCGAATTAATTTACATGGGTTATGTTAATACTATAACACAGATAGATAGTAAATCCACAATTTGTTCTAATAAAAATTTCAGATCAAACGTTCGTTGTTGTTCGTATCTCCTCAATGTGATTTTGATGCGCAGAAACTACTTAGATATAATTTACAACAGTATTTCTTGAGTGTAAAATTTAGTTTTATTAAATTTATTTCAGATTTTATAATGAACGCACTTTAATATAGATTCCTTAGTGTAACTTAAATCATAGGCTATAATACTACAAATTTTAGCAGCTATAATACTAAATCCCCAATTTGCTACGTCAATAAAAAATAATTGATTGTCGGGGCATTCATAACGTAATGGTTAAGTATCGGATTCGTAGTTCGATGCAATGAGACCTTACGTCTATATTTGGAATATCAAAAGGTGTTGATAACAGCTATAAGCTTATGCTATAAACATGTGTCCACCTTGCTTCAATTTTTACAGCTAATTCTTAAAATACCTTTTTTATCACAATTTTGGATATTAACACCTACTTACTTAAAAATTCGTCTTACTGCGAAAAAGTAAATACTGCTTACATATCTTATCTATTATTTTATTTTTTGGTCAGTTTAGTCATTGAATTTTTTTAGCCGTACAATAAAAGGTTCCTGGGATATTGCCGAGAACAATTATTAATGGGATACTCCGTCCAATGATTTCAGAAATGTATAAACAACTTTTTTACATTATATGTAAGATTTGCGATATCCATGTATTTAAGGATTCTACATACTAGATATGGGTTGCAAAATATTAAATTTGAAGTCCGGTCCTGTACATAATCAATGTTCTGTTTATGATTTTACACACATTATGTCTTTAATCTGAATACCGAGCTGTGAATCTACATGTAATAATTAATAGCTTTTTCTAAAAAAAAAAAAAAAAAAAAACAGTTGAATAGCAAATAGAACACATATTAACAACAAGCGCGTGAGCATTATTTTATTAGTTAGCTAAATTCGAAATAGAAGGAATATAAAAATCTTGAACGCAGATACAGTTATAATCTATGTTATAATGTTCGTTCGATCTCGTCAAAAGATAATACATTTTAATTGTTCATTGTTTCAATATTAAGATATTTTTTATAATGGTTTTCATTTTGCAATATTTTCCTATTTCAATCATTATTAGAGCACGATTACTTCATCTACATTAAGATCTATATTCAGTTCGTAATGTGTGAGCTGATATCTAAGTACTTGATTTTTGTTTTATTTTAAACATACTAAATAAAATCTTATTACTTAAATTGAAATAGAAAATATTAACTGATCGAACTAACAAATATTATGGGGCGTACAGGGTGTGTGTTTTCTAATAGATACAGTATTGCTCTATCCTAAAGTAGAAGAGATAGAGAAACGTTTAAATGATAACAAAATAATAAAGAAATAACAAACATCAGCATTCAATTTTTCAGACCCGTATTTGGAATATTTACAAAAAATAAAATTTTGTAATTTTCTAAACTTTACTTTAGCATCAGGTGCGTTAAGCCAAATCACTCACTTCAAAATTGGTTAAGTTGATACTTTTATACTAATAAGCTTGTATATCCGGAGATGAAAACAAGTTAGATATTATTTTCTAACCTTAACCAATTCACACAAACAAATTTTGTTTGTTAAGCTCAAAGCGTTCGGATTGTGATTTTTTCATTGGAAATATGTAATTTATAATTTGTTTAACTAAAACAATTTTATACCAAGAATTTCCATAGTTGAGAATGTTTTTATTGATATTAATTTGTGCTGCGGATAAGGATGATCATTTTGTAACCATGTTACTGCTAAAATTGTTGTTACCGTTTATTTTAAAAATAAACATATTTGTATTTGGCAATAAGTTCGATGAGTGAGGGACGCTTTTTTTAAAATGATAAAAGTGCAACTTGCATTCTTCATTTAATTGTAAACTCGGTATTGACTTGATGTTGGGACCCCCATCAGTTAACACAGAACTATTATCTTTCAACGTAAACATAGTGTAGGTAATTGTGTTTTATTATTTTATCTTTAGTATACGTGACCTACACATCACCCTCGGGTTATGTAGTCCCCTCCTCCCCCAGAAGTAAACCATCTGGATTCAACACTGATTGTCTGTCTAATAATAAAATTAATAGATTAAATGTTTAAACGTAAAAGCTAATTAAAAATAAAATAATTAAAGACTAAAATTTGAGAATGAATTAAGACTGGGTAGAATTGCAAAATAAGTCCAATATTATAAAATACTTTTATAAAATACAAAAAAGTATTAGTACGATAAATATGACCTACGCCTCCCTTCGTAGGTCCAATTACATTATTTCACTGCTTACTTAATTAGTTACTATTTACGATCCCAAACCTGTGGGTTGGAATTGGGTTGAGACCAATAGGGCACAAACCCTTCTCTATCCGATAATGTCAATGGTGTGTGATCGAGGTCTCAAGAAAGTCTTTAGGCTAGAACCTAGGTAACCAACAGCACGTATGACATATTTGGTGGAGGCGCCGAGTAAACTTGTATTTTATAATAAAATACTTTTTATTAATAAAATACTTTTTAAGACGCAAAATGTGAATTTATCTTAATATATGAATAAAAGAAAAATGCTTGTGTATTAGTTAAATTACGTACTTCGTATAAAATGATGTAGTTTCAAATTAACAATTGTTTCCATTTTATAAGCGAATACCAATAGAAATCAGTTTGTACACGTTTATGATTTGTTTTTATATGATTACTCCATTCATGTGGGAATATTTGAAGTACAATAATATAATAAGTGTAATAGCGACACAATTTCATAAGTTCTAAAATTGTTCTAGTGACGAATGATTTGAATTGTTCAAGATACAAGTTAGCGCAATAGATTGTTTTTATTTAATTTCAAAGAAACAAACAAAGTAATATAACAATAAATTATTATACAAAAATTATAAATTATTATAGACATGAACGGTAAAGTACATCTATTGTTTTCTAGATGTTGAAATAGATTATCAAATATGTCAAAAATAATTATTCTTTTGTCGTTAATGAAGCTAATCATAGATTTGAAATATCAGTTTCGAAGAAAGTTTGAATTATGCATTCCTTATAGGTAAATCAAATGCAAAAGTAAAATAACAAAAGAAAAGAAACATAGAAACGAATAGTGGTAAAGTTTGCCAATAAACAAATCTAGGAAAAAAAGAAAACATTAAAATAGCGTGTCAGAAGTCAAGTATTTTTCTTTGGTGTATATTTCTGCTTGCGTTTTCCAACATTTTTGGTACAACGTATCCATGTATTTAAAAAAAAATGAAAATAAATTTCTATTTCCGAATTAAATAATTGATTCAAAGGAAATTTTTGGGGAAAGTCGTTTAGTTCGCACGCAATTCAAATCGTTTAAAGTTCTTTATACAACAGCAGTGAATCCAATGGGTCACTCCATGCCAAATCAACCAGTCACTCAATCTGACCATCTTCAATTTTTATGAAAATTCCAGGGATTATTCTCTCCAATGATATAAATGAGGATATATTTTTAGAATTTTGATATCTTATTGGGTTTTGATGACTTTCTGACATGCATTACCTTTTTATATCTTGAATTACTTAACTTCTATTAGGTCTAGGAGTTTTTTTGACCCCTTATTTTAAATTAAAAAATTTTGAATTGTTTTAAGATGGTATTTTTTTCAAATGTTGAAATGCAGTGTTTTAAGTTTTAAATCCTAAAATTTACAACGTGGGATCTCAATGGAATCAGGAGATATCACGAAATTTAATTTATAAAAAAAATAGTGAAAAAAATATAATTTTTATTTCAATTAAAAAAAAAAAGAATATGTTTGCGATATTAAAATTTTCAAATTTTTAGAGTAGGATGTTAATGATCAGTAGCTAAATTACTACTGACTACTGATCCCACCTAAAAATTTTAAGATTATAAGCTTATAATATTGTACAAAAAATATTTAAATACGTTATCTTAAAAAAAATATTTTTTTTATAAACTTATTTTTGTGATCTTCTGATCCAAAAAGTGGGGTTTCAATGGGATCAGGAGATATCACAAAAATAAGTATAAAAAAATGATGAAAAAAAATATATAATTTATTTAAGATGACGAATAAAAAAATATTTTTAATACGAATAAAAAAATATATTTTTTTTAAGATTACGTATTTAAATATTTTTTTGAAAGTATGTAAAAATAAGTTTATAAAAAAATAAAGTTTATAAGTTTCTAACTTTTTTTCATTATTTTTTTATAAACTAATTTTGTGATACCTCCTGATCCCATTGAGATTCCGCACTGTAAATGTTAGGATTTAAAGCTTACAACACTGCAAAAAACATATACTTTTTCAAAATAAAAAAAAATACCATTTAAAAAAAAATTATGGAGAGAAGCTAGCCAATCTGTTTTCGCAAGAAAAATGAAGGCCATTGCGTTTGGTAAGGACAGATTATGACATAAAGAATATAGAAGACAGATACAAGTTTCAGGATTCAATTTATGATTAGGTAAATAGTACCGCTCACAAAGAAATGAAAAATACAGTACATGAAAAATGAATAATAATAATAAAACACATGTCCCACTAGAATTCCAATCGAACTTATTTAGTATGGACCCTACGATCTATTTCAGATATTGTCATATTCTTTCAATCTCTTTCTAAGCAGATATGCAGTACCTTCCGGGTGGAAAACTACTTACGTTAGCAATATATATGAGGGTTGCTTTATATTTCGGGATTTGGAAACCCTAGCCAGTTAACAACTGACGTCTTTATGTAAAGTTTGACATTTTTGACGGTACTTGGAATATTTTGACCTAAGATATTTTCCCCTCTTTGTGTTGTTTACAATAACATGGAAAATTCGTCTTGGCCAAAACTGAAATTAAATTGTGAAAATTTTCCTGCGATTTTTGGCGATGAAGCACCTTTGGGCATTAGTGGGACAAGCATACAAAATACGGTCCCCGTGCTTCAAATTATATGTATGACATCATGACAGTCACGAATTGTGGATCTAAGCGTATGAGTCCGAAAATAAACAGTAGTCGATTGTGTGGGTTTTATAAGACGAGCTCAACCCAACCAAAGTTGTTTGCGTATGAAGCACTTCGAAGCAAATAGTCGCATGTGTTTTCGAAAAATCTGGACATGTTGCAACGGTCAATTCTGGGTGGTATTCAACCATTTGTTTGTCAGAAATCTTCGGAGAAATAAGGAAAACAAACCGCCGAAGACGGATCATTCTCCACCACGACAATGCGAGCTCGCACACATTGGCTCAAACAAAAGAGTTTTTGAGCATGCAAAACATCGATTTGATGGGTCATCCACCATTGAGTCCTGATTTAGCACTTAATGACTTCCAAAAATATATTGCGAGATCAACGGTTTTCGACACCTGAGGAAGCGGTAGATGCGTTCAATACGCGTGTTTAGACAGTATCTCAATTGGAGTGGAAAAAGTGCGCCGAAAGTTGATTTAAACAAATTCAAACGATATTGACATTAATGGAGTATATTTTGAAAAATAATAAAGCGATTTTCGATGATAAATAATTGTTTTTGTTCCCCAATCGCCAAGTATTAAAGGCAGCCCTCGTACAAGAATAAAGGAATTAGACTAATGAAAGATGATCACAAATTGAATTGAAAATAGCTGGGAAGATATACTAGATCAACATGGAGTCTGTGATAACGTTTTTTTTTGTCTCAAGCATGTAACCGAAAAGAAATATTTGATTGCAATATCACATCTCACATAGAATTAATTCATCGATGTAAAGAAACCTAAGGACAGTGTATCGTTAGACAAATTTCAGTTCGATGAAAAGATATGCCACAAGTCTACGTGATCACTGTGGAAAAACTATAAAGAAGGATGATTAGCTCGATAAAAGTTGGAAGCAAAATCTGCTTACTAGAAACGTCATTAAAAGGCTCCGATAAAGATCGACTTTATTTACAATTATGTGGAAAGTATCCTAGAAAATTGGGAGAATGCAGTATCCTCCGATGGGCATTTGAAAAGAATGTAGAAAGCTTGGTGTAATAGCAGTTTTCAACGACGTAGAAAACTTTCGTGTAATAAATGTGCGAAACAGTGGAGAAAAGCTTCTAGGTGTTGACGATTGAAATAATAAGAAAGGATGGAAAGTAGGCTGTAAAAAACAGTGTTCGCTGTCGTGATTCATATTTATATGTTTGTGAAATAATATTTCACTTTTAAAATATTATTTTGAAGCAGTGAGACCCCGTAGGCGTATTCAAGCCTAGTCTAAGAATATAACGAATGGAATTATACGTTTTCACAGAGCCAAAAAAAAAAAGGTACAACAGATAGAGTTTGTAGAATCGCCTTTTTCTCCATTTTTTTTTAGAAAACTATTTCAATTTACATTTATTAATTTTTTTTGTCCAAATGAATGAAACCTTATGTTTTTTTTTTAAATTTTCATCATTTCATTGCTATTGACAATTTCATATATTTCAATTTGACGCAATGTCACATAACTCCAGTCCTGTTGGTTATCTCAAATAAAATATGTAATCATTTTCACATCTGTGAAATTTTGCATATGTCACATTTTTAACTTTCAGGGGGGGGGGGGGCTGTCATTTTCTTAAGAAGCACCTTTATAGGAAGGACCTTCTGGTTTTTTCGTTAGTTGACGGACTGTAAGCTTTTACGGTTTTAATATATAATAAGACTAGTGTACCGAGCAAACCCCTTCCCATGAAACACCTACTCATGAATTCGCCTCCCCATGAATACTCCGGTCCCCGATATTTACTTGCCTACGGCGCAGACAACTTTGCTGTCCGCTTTGTCGTGCCGCTCCTGACTCACTTCCAACAGGTTTTTGATGCTTTTCTATATATGTACATTGATATGTCGCTTAGTTTTTATACATTCCTACTTAGTTATATCTTACAACCTTCACTTCTGAGAATCGAAAATTTCCATTTATACACCTTTCTCAGGGTTGCAAATCACTGCCTGCTTTAGGAACTTTTACCATAGAAGTAAATTTCGCGACTTACATATTTAGTAAACATAAACAAGAAATTTAAAGAGTACTATTTATTATGTTATCTTTTTAATTAGACAATGTATTCATCAGTATAATTCAAGGCATCTTCATTTGATAAACAGTTTGGAATACACTGGATTTATGTATATTACAATTGCATGTGGAAAAATAGTGTTAAAACTTTTTCATTCTTATTTATTTTTCTAGTCCTTATAATTTCTATTCGTGACAGAAATCGAATAGTTTACTCGAACTCAATATTCTTTTCAAATTTCTCCCCCCTTTTAATCTTTCCCATAACCCTACCAGTTTATCAGACTGTCTACTTTCCATGTCGCTATTTATTTAATTGAAATTGTTTTATATTATTTTCTCAAGTAGGATTATTTTTAATAAAAATAAAAACAGTTAAGTTTATATTTTGAAATATAGATGGCGTGTTATAGCTCCGATTCGTAATAACAGATGGCATTTTATTTTTGACATATATAATAATGGGCTGGAATTTTGTAGAGTTGAAGCGTGGATGGCATCACAATAGTTCCATTTTTTTGGTAAGAGATGACATCTCGCTAGTCATACAACTGATGTACAGACATCGTTATAATAGTTTAGAGTTTGACTTGTAGATGGAGCTTCCGTATTTTATATTTGACAACCAATGGGGTCATCGCAACTAAATTCTATATCCTCCGCGATTTGAGGAGGTATTTACCTTATAGATATTGCATACTTATATATTGTTAGTGGTAAAAGTCATATCACGAAAGAAGTTTTGTAAAGCAAAAGTGACCAAGTAAATTACTATAAACTGTTATAATAAAAATAGATATAATCAACAAATAGAAATGTGTTTAGATAATGGAATTCCGGTTCTAACTATATTTTCGCGGTTTTCCTATGAAAAGCTTATATAGTCGCGATGGTAATGAAGTCGATTTTTCTTGTTTTCTTTATAATTTTTTTTCTGCGCTGGTGAAACACGAGAACGGATAACAAAAGAAAACTGTACGGATGTACGCGTTATAAATTACACCCTCTACGATTTGCGCGCGCGAAAACAATAGCAAGCGAAGACAAAAAACGTACACGAAAACATGGAAACGCGATCTGAGGCATAATAATAATAAAAGACGATAGAAACAAAATGACAAACTGAATCATGGGTATATATGTAGATTCCTTTTATTTTTAATCGAGTTATGCACATGTAATATATTGATTCTAGTTAGTGGCGGCCCTGGAAGGGGCGCATAGGGACCATAACTTTTTTCTAATTCGACTATATTTACAGATATCAGGCCTATCTTCTCCGTGTCCCTAATGGTACTCATGTTGCTAAATACAAATTATACGTTTTATTGTTTGTGGTAAACGAGTTGCACATCTTTGAATTAATTATTCAACGATGCTTATTCTTAGCAAATTCAATAGTTGATTAGGACAATAGTCAATTAGCATAGACACGCGTTGAACTATTTAATTTGACCCCTTATTTTTAGAAGATAATAGGTAAAAAATATATAAAATAATACGAATTCTCTAAACAAGCTTTCGTTATTCACTAAGCATTTGGCATTTGTTTTAAATTTTAGATTATAACTAATTAATAAAACAAACAAACATTGCATTTTCTAAATGAAACATTTTAAATGCAAAGTGTTAGATATTTTATGAATTCATTTTTAAAATACCTAATTATAATTTTCATGTATACAATATGTTAATAACATTGACTAATAAAAATTAAATATTAATTTAAAGAAATATACGAAATTATGGTATAAAAACAATTTTCAATGTACAGAGAGGATATAAAAGTGGATGTCTATAAAGATAATTCTACATACATTATGTTCGTATATGTATGTACATATATACATTGAAACTGATTCATTTAATCACATAATTATAATAAATGAATAATTTATTTTGAATTTTATACGTTATTTATATTTGGTATTTTATATTTGGTAAAAAATATACTGTTTCTCATAGAACAATGCCGTAATATTACATTAGACTCGAATTATTTGAAGTTTAATTATTTCATATATGAGTCACTTTTGATAAATTGAACTTATTAATTATGTGCAAATTAATGCAAGTGCAAAACGAGAACAACAAACATTATTTTACTTAGAAATCATATCATATAACATTTATTGAAAAATTTTACGATAAATTTACATTCCTAAGAATATATAAATATCTTAAATTCAATAAAAAAAAAAAATTTAATTAATTTAATTAAATGATTTTTTTTTATAAAATAACTGAAAGTTTATTTTATAAAAATAAAACCCAATTTATGTAACCAAAAAATTTGTAAATTAGCTTATTTATCTCTTTCTGGCCGTTTTACTCAGTCCCTTTGGGTGTATTTCCAAATTTCGTTTTCATTTTTGATATTTTTATTCCTTCCATTTCCCTATTCTGTGTATTCTCTTTTTTTCTATCAACATAAGTCTTTATATTCAATTTTTTCTACTATGTAGGTCTCTACGGTATCTTTTCCTTTTTTCTACTTTTTTCAGAGTTTTTCTGCATTCTCTCTTCTTTTCTCTACATTTTCAGTCCCACCATCTCGACCATTTATTCTCTTTGTTCTCATATGTTATTTGCCTTACTGATTCGCTCATGATTTTTCTTAATTTTTCGCTCCCTTATTCCTTCTTTCCGTAAAGCACTTCTATATATGCTTGTATTCCTTGTTCTATTAAATCTTCTATTGTGATGTGTTTTGTTTATTTTTCTTATTCTCCAGTTAGGTTATTACTGCTAGTTGATGGTCCGACTCACCTCTTTCTCCTATCTGCATACTTTCTAACAGATGTGCTCTTTGGTTTACTAGGCGATAGTCTATTACTAATCTTCCTTGATATCCAATATATGTACACTCTCCTTCCTCATCCCCCATGTAGTTTCCGTTCATTATCCATGTTCTTTTGTTCAATCTATTAAATGATTTCCTTCTTTGTTGACAATTATGCCGCTGGACCTTCTGATATGTTTTGTTGTTTGGGTTCCTTCTTTTCCAAACTGTGTCTGTTCTATTTTGTTAATGAAGATTCTATTTCAAGTGTTGTTTCGAAATTTGACCAGTTCTTGTTATTGTATACAAGGGCTGCTGTTAAAATTTCGGGATAGAAGAAGACAAAAACATTTAGAAACAAAATAATACTTTATTGCTTTTAAAAATACACATTGCTTTTTTAAATACTTTATTCCCCTTTACACTCTATAAATTTTTGCATCCCAATAAAGCAATCATCAAAGCATTTTTTCCACTCAGAAGATGGTACACTTGAAATCTCATTTTGAAACGCTTCTACTGCATCTTTTGGAGATGAAAATCATTTGCCACGTAGTCGATTTTTTATTTTTGGGAAAGTAAAGAAGTCGTTAGGACTTAAATCAGGACTATATGGAGGATGAGATAACAATTCTACCTTTTGACTGCTCAAATAATTTACTCTTTGTCGCGCAATATGGGAGCAGAATGATCCTTCGCGTCCTATTTGTTTTACGCAATTCAGTGATAACTTGTGGTAAACAAATGGATGTATACCATTCTGCATTAACAGTTCTACGATCTTCAAGTGGAATAGTAGCGACATGCCCAGATAAAACAAGCTACCATGTTCTTAGAAACACTGCGTCAGCAGGTGACTTTTGTGGGTTTGATTTAATCTTTAAACACCCAAAGAGTTGACTGCTGTTTCGTTTCTGGTCCATAAGCATAGATCCAACTTTCGTCACCACTAATAATGTCGTAGATCAAGTTTGATCTCCCTGAGTAGAAACGTTTAAGCATTTCTTCACACCAGTTCACACGAGTCTCTTTCTGAGCTTCAGTTAAATTATGTGGGAACCAACGGGAACATATTTTTTTAACACCTAAGTGATGATGTAAAATTTCATTAATTTGTTTCATACCCAAGCCTAAGTGTGACTCAATCTCTCAATACGTTACATGACTATCTGACCTTATCATATTTCGTACGGCATCAATTATTTCAGCAGTTTTCGATGTCATTGGTCGACCTTCACGAAATTCATCACTAATATAACTGCGACCAAATTTAAACTCTTGGTACTATCGAAAGACAGTTGTCCTTGAAGGTGCCTCTTCACCAAAGGTTAATAATCGCTTAAGTACAGTGTTGCCACATCCGGAAATTTTAACAGCATCCCTCGTACACTTACTAGCATCCAATTTAAGTTTCCTATATCGACCCCAGTTTCAATTATACCTTCTACTTTGTTATCCGTCAATTGTTTAATTCTATTTCTTATGTTCATCAGCATGCCACCCTTTCTTGCATCTTTTGTGGCTGCTTGCGCGTACATCTATGACTTTTTGGTAATTTTGCTAGTGTTTCCTCTTTTTTACTTTCCCTTTTCCATGTTTCAGAAAATCCTATTATATCATGTTCCTTTACAAATTCCCAACAATCTTCATCCTGCCCTTTTATTCCTGCTATTACCGTCCGTATTTTATTCTTTTTTATTTCTTTTCTATTTTGTAGTGTTTTTGTACTTACTTTCGTTTTCTTTATTATTTTTTGACTTTCTAATTTCTTTTTTTTTAAATACAAAACTTCTTTACTATTTTTTTTTAATACAAAACTCCGTCTCATATTTGCTTCTTAACATTTTTGTCATCTTCTGCTTCCACTCCCCCATTTCCTTTCCTACATTTATTAGTTATTTTATTTCATTTCTAGTCTTTGGTGCTCCTCATTATAGAACAACCATTTTTCTAGTTTTTTATAAGTTTAACTATGTTTTCCTTACCTCTTACCTTCGCTGTTACTTTTCTTCTCTGCTAGATTGTATTTATTTTTCAGTACTTTTTCTTTTTCTTCAAAACTCTTTGCCTTTACTAGTATTGGTCCAGTCATTTCGTTTTCCTTATTCTTTTTGCTTATTCCAAGTTCATTTCTACCCCGAATATACTTTCTTTGTTGGTGATGGAATACTAGAAGGACAACTCGGAAAGATAAAAGAGGATACACAGAATAGGGAAATAGAAGAAATAAAAAATATCAAAAATGACATCGAAATTTGGAAATACATCCAAAGGGACCGAGTAAAACGGCCAGAAAGAGATAAATAGGCTAATTTACAAATTATTTGGTTACATAAATTGGGTTTTATCTTGACTACATTTATTTTCAGTTATTTTATACATCTAATTGGAAATATATCTAATCCAAAGTTTTACCTCTTCTATTTCTGGTTCCAATTTGTTCTCTTTTAAGCCATTTATTATCATATTAATCCGTTTGTTTTGCCGCTCCTGTTTTTCCATTTTTATACTCGATCTCAGCATCTCGTCTTTGATTTCTCTTCTTTTCTTCATCCCGTTGCTACATCTCCTTTAATTTTTCTTTCAGTCTTTGATTTTCTTCCTTTATCTGCCTTAAATCATCCACTACTATCTGCAGCTTTTCCATTACTAATCTCATCATGTTCACTACCCATTCTTTCGTTTTGTGTTTGTCTTCATTTAACTTATCTGCTTTTTCTTTTTGTTTCTCCCTTCCTGTTATATCCTGTTTCTCATCTGTTTTTGGTTTTCTTTGGTTGCTATGCTTTATAAATCATTTCAAGTAATTTTAGTTGTTAGGTTTCTCCTTTTCCCTCATATTCTGATAAATCTATATTTTATATATTTTAGTTATTCGGCAACTCTGTCCATAAGCAGATGGGTTTACTGGTGTTAATTTACCATATTGTTTTTATTTTCACTGAAACACTGTTTTAAACATTTATTTTGTACAGAACAACTTAAATTTGTCTTCACCAACACCTTGAATAATTATTCACTATATTGCGCGCTGTTGCCACGTGTAAACTACTCAAAATGGTTATTTCGTTTGGCAAATCTTACTTTTGCAAGCTTTGCGGTCCTTTTTCTCAAAAATACTCCAAAAAATATTATTTAAAATTACTGTATCGAAAGATATATGGGACGGACTCAAAATGATCACCCATAACGTATCATATATACGGGCACAATATTCAGTTGTTAATTATATGATATAGGAAAACGATCTGATTTCTAGTATATAATTCTATGGAGAGATTTTCATTAATGAAGGTATTTGCAATTAATGTAATTTATCTAATATTAAAAAAATATATATGACCAACTAATTTTAGACTTCATTACGTTCCAATTCAAATGATCAAATAAAATACTAGTTTTTATGTTCAAGTTATTGTTAACATTTTCTACCTATAATAATGTAAATAGAAAGAGAAAGACTAAATAATATAATTATTTCAATAATAGTTGCTACATATATGTAGTAATATCGCATCAAGTAGGGGGAGTAATAAATTATTATTAAAGTCATGTCATATGACTAAGCGCTCTGGTTACAATGAACTAGTGATAAATTCAGTTAATGTGAAAATAATTTATTCGTCGATTTTGTGGTTGATTCTCACACACTTATTGCTTTTAAAAACCACACATGCACACACATCGATACGAGAGACACGCATATTAACAAACGCACAGATAAGCACAAAAAACTACACTAAGTAGGTTATGCTTGGTTGCACAGCAGCCATCATTGCTCAGAGTCTGACCTCGCATCATAAAGGCTATGGCTGCTACACAGTACATATTGTTATTTTTTATGATTTAATACATTTATTTTAAATTTTGAATAAAATACATTCATACTGGATTAAATTATAATGATTTTTATATTTCTCAGATATATTAACAATTTCAATTAAAAATTATAATTAATTTCAAATTAGTTTTATAATTATCTCAATCATATGGAAGAGTAACACAAAAAATATATGAGGGTCATTTTTTAGTTTTGTATGCAAACTATATAGAAAACGCAATCAATAAAAATAGACTCAAATAAACGTCAAACTTTATTTAACTTAACCTCAAAATTTTATCTAGAATTGACACGCGGGTTATTCACAATTAATTATTAAATTTGACGAGTCACAATAAAAATGAACTTATCATCAACTTGCCACACCTGTAAATAGGTATCTATCAAATTACATCACTGTGTAACGTATTCGAAAGCAATGCAGAAACTCACTACTTGGCGAGATGAATGTCGAAGCTAGTGCCGCCATCATGGTTTGTGTGTGTGTGTGTCAACTTGTAAATTCATAGAGTATGCAGTGAACTGTAATTATAAAAGGTTTTTGTTGCTTCTGCTTTGTTTTTCATGTGTGGTGCAATTGAAATTTTCGCGAGCGTTGACGTGCGATCAGTATATCGATTTTTAACGGATAGAAGACCACAATTCAATTCAAATCCATCGTCAACTTTGTGAGGTGTACAAAAAGGATGTCACGTAAGACAATCGTTCATTATACTTAGATCTAGTGGACTCGGCAAACGTTGTTTTGCTTCCCACCTGGTCCCCATACTTGCCTACGGTGCCGACAGCTCCGCATTGCCCGCGACTTTTCCGCGACCAGCGAAATGATGTAATTGCCGCTGCCAGAGACATGTCTACTTGCCGCGGCCACGGCATGTCCTGTTTGCCGCGGCCACCTCTGTCATTGCCGCGGTCGCATGCTGGAGCGCCGTCTAGTGGCGAGTTACAACAAAGTGGATAGCATAAAAATATTCTTTGTACTCAAATACCTATGTATATACATTTTCATGGTGATCGATTGAACGGTATAGAAGTTGATGTCATCTAGTGCCATCTAGTGGCGACTTACAAGAAAGTGGATAACATAAAAATATTCTTCGTACTCAAATACCTATGTATATACATTTTCATGGCGATCGGTTGAACGGTGTAGAAGTTGATGTTCTGCAGCGCCATCTAGTGGCGAGTTACAAGAATGCGGATAGCATAAAAACCTTTTCTGCGAAAAAATATATATACATGTATGTGCCAAGTTTCATGATGATCGGTTAAACGGTGTCGAAGTCTATTAATTTCAAACATACAAACATCCATTAACGCTAAAGCGTACACTGAATAAATAGAAATACACAGCGTAACGTCTAAATAATAAATCTCTTTTATTGTTAAAATTAGTCTTATATATGAATGTATGATACAGTTTAATTGTAAATAATAAATTATATGTATGTTAAAATCAGTTAGCATTTTAAACATTATGCATTTTAATACTTAATTCATTTTGGTGACACTGGTTGGGTCGCATGCTACGATTTAGTTCTTACAGATGAACTTTGTATGTAACAAAAATGCAAGCTAATTTATGCTAGTTTAAACATATCTTATTTTGTTTATGTGAAATATTATCCATATGAAATTTAATAAAAATGTCATACTGGTTTTATCACTATTGTAATTATTATAATTTTTGTTTTTTAAACATGTATATAATTTTTCCAGAGGATTCCGTATTAAATCGGCTTAGAGGGTTTCTTTATTTACGGGACTTTGATCAATCTAAATATAATAGATAACAATCATGTAATATCAATAAATTCTGTAATATCAACATCAAATCATAATTTGAACGTTACTACATTAAATATCAATTTAGTCAGATGCTTTCGTGGAATTTTCTTGAAGTATAATCACCGAAGTATTACAGAAATTCGAACATAAATAATAAAGCAATCAAAATGTGATCTAGAAATCACAATTCAGCAATACGTACCTTTACAATTTATAAGTTGATAATGTTAGAGTAAGAAACTTTTTTTATGAAACCATATTACAAGATGTGTTATAAATCCAGCAAAATAAATTTAAACTGGAAAAAGAATTTTTTTTCCATAACATAACAATTCTTACCATAACATAGATTCCAAATATCTTTAGAATAATTAAACGGATTTTCAGAATTTGGAGTGTTAACAAAAATTTTAGAATTGAGTCATGATTGACAGTTATATAAATTGAATATTAATAAATTTTCCTCATTAGAAAATAAAAAAGACAAAATACTTCCGCGTGAACTATCAGATATTTACTCTTTGAAAGGTGGTTCTTGTGAGAAATTTTATACAGGAATGACAAGCAGAATGTTTGAAGTAAGGTTTAAGGAACATCTGAATGCGATTAGGTTAACGTCTTGAAAAATAAAATTTTGCTGAACATGATATACATATATATTTTAAGTTCAAATCATGCATTCTCTTTAAAAAAATGACTTAAAAAGTTTAAAACTTTGTCAAAGTAAATATTTAACTATGTTTTTGGAACAGGCTC
>WYDF02188561.1:0-14507 GCA_009867245.2 Adranes taylori | reverse complement strand
GTTTATATACATTGAGAAAAAATAAATTATTACTATTAGATTTATTAATTTTAAATAATTAAAAATCGTTAAGAGATTTTTATTACAAAAACTTCAATTACAAAAAGTTCTAAACAATAAAAAACACACAATTGCCGTAGAACTAGGGTCATATTATGATTCTATTTCAGAAATTGTGCCCCTCCAGCTTTCTATGTTGAGCTGTGATAGTGATTTCATCCAGTGCATGTCCTATGATGGTTTTTATTTGATCTATTCAGTGGTTTTCATTATCGAGACTTTTCTCCGTTTTACAAAACTCCTTGGTTCTTTTGGAAATGTGGTATAATAACTACTGGAATATAATTACCTCTTCATTTCTCCATCGCATATTCCTCTGGTGATCGTGATAAATACATTCTTCTATAACTCCAAGTCAGGCACTTGTCTGATATTTCTATGTTTTCGATTAATTGTCATTAGCTTGGTCTCATTGTTTCCAATTCTAATATAATTTCTATCAATTCTTGCTCACTTGATAAAACGATAAGCGTGCCATTGATATATTGCAAACTGCTTATTATGTCACCTCCTACTCTTCCCGTTTATAAGACGGATTAAGGGCGCTAAATTTATTGTGCAAATTTCTAAAGATGTCCAAATGTATGATCAAAAAAATTTAAAGACAAATTTATAGATAATTGGCGGGCTATAATTAAATTCTTATTAGCCCTAAATCTATCATCCAATAATTTTTTTATCAATAATTTTTATAACTCCCTATTTACCCCAAGCATCAGCCAACAAAACTATAGTTATCAATCTATCTATAACTTAATCTCACCACACGACCCGTATAGGATATACGTATTTATTGAAGATTATCCCCCCGTCTGTAGTCCTCTCTATTGGGCTTCGGCTAGCTCTATAAAAGTGCTATACTATTGTCCGGATCTTACGCGCCACATATTTTGTGGCCACTGAGGGACACCTATAATCCCACACTCCTAAATACGAAAACTGCTCTTACTACAATTACTACAATCAAAAAAAGTGTAGGCCAAAAAAACCAAAAATATAAGTATATCGTTTGTACTTCCTTTCCTGTCTTATTGCTGCACCGATATTATTGAATTCCAGATTTGAACGAAAATTTTAAATCTGCCCTAGGGGAAACCACTATTACACCATGTGCCAAATCAAGAATCAATGGCCTTCAAAACTATCCAACTTCCAAATGTGGTATACACACCGTTGTGCCCTAACAATCCGCAAAAAAGAATTGGAATAACTTTACCCCCAAAATGTGGGCTTATTAACAGTAAATTTCTAATACGATTACTGAAATTCACGAGCTAGCAAAAATGACGGCTGAACTTTCTCTCCTTACTGCGCATACTCTACTCTAGTACGCTTACTTTTCAGATAATAGATTCATCATAACTGCCCAATAGCACTAAAAATCAAAAACTGTACAACCCCATAAGTTGATTAAAACAATCAGCCAACAATTCCGAATGTTTATTCCCAGACTTTTATCCATATTTCAAATATTAATATTCTTCAAATCTGAAAACGTCTTGTGACGCACACCTCGTTTGAAAAATACACCGCCATTTCCCAACTGAAAAACAATGACAGTAAATAACGCCATCTATTGCAACCTTCCCGACTAATGTTATATCCAGTGGTTACTCATAATCACCAAATATGTTAAGTCTGCAATAATACAAAAACCCTATTTCCTTGTCTCCCATTTGAGTGAAATACAATTTGAATAGATTTAAATAATCCAATAAAAATAAAAAGATCGAAAATAACGCCATCCATAAAACCCATGAATTGATAAAACCCTTGTCCACAAGTTAAGGTAACGCAAAGTAAGGTCTGGTTCAGCGGTATTACAAATAAAATGTTACACGTTGCCCAAGACTTCATGCATGATTAAACTCACTGTATGTGTTAAAAAGAATAGGGCAGTTAATGCAACCTTGAAAAACACTTACATTCTTTCAAGGAATTGAATATAAAGTTATTTGATTTCACCTCTCCATAGGTAACAGTTTTTTCTTTATTCTCTCCATATAGGTACTATTGAGATCAAATGTTGAATTGTCCGTAAATTCGTTTAGCCTTTTATATTTCAGATAAAACGCAAATCGAAAAGGTTCAAAATGATTTTGAACCCAAAAGTGAAAACTAATTTTAATAATCACGAATTACATTTCAATTGAATTTGTGTACACTTGAGGAGAGGAGAAATGTGTCCGATGTTTGTTTCATCTGGGAACTACTAAACAGCATTATTAGAAAAGATCAAAATGAATTTTCCTTCAAAGGCATTTGAGATACCTTAATGAATTTTATGAAAATCATTCAACAATCTATATAAAAAATTTCCGAATTCATTATGCCATTAAATTAAAATTAAATGAAGGGATAAAGAAAATTTAATATTTTACTCATCATAGGTTTTTGTGGAATTACTTTTCGTTTCAGTATATACCAGGTGTTCAATCTAGATTGAACAGTTAGCAGCATCCCACGATAGGAGATCAAAAGAAATTCATCAGAAAATAATTTATTAATATTTTATTAATCTTATTCAATTTAAAGCAATATTTAGCTATTTAGAATATCATAAATATATTTCGTCAATTATATCAAAACAAATAAGTAAAGAAATCGTATTAAGTTTAATAACATTGCATATGTACATAGACATGACTTGTATCAAGTTTCATATTCATGTATCAAATTTCATGTACATAGACATGACTTGTCTTGATACAGCAAAATAAAATTGTTTCAAGATCATCAAAGGTATCGATGAACTCATATTTTTTATTATTAATTTTAATTTTCAGCGTGATATTATTTCTTCATTTTGCTTTATATTGTTACGTTTGTTAAATTATATTTGAGTATTATAGTAAACGTAGTTTTCGTACCATCTATCTTCTTAAGAGCTATTTTCTCCACGGGCTTGATAAACTTGTCTTGCTCACATATTTTTATATCTTAAATTTAGTAAAACACTTTAGCAAATTAAGCTAGTTTTACTTAAATAATTTAATAACTAATTCAAACGAAATAAGTGCAATTAATTTATTCAATTATTTTAAAAGTTTATTTAAACAATCAATTATCTTTATCTACAAGGGCTACAGATTTGGGTAAAGTCATACAACTATACAATTAAAGCTACTAGACTCCCCAAATTTGTTCACCGGGTGGTTCACGGGAAACGGACGTTTTTGGAATGGGTAGTACTAAATTAGCAGCAGGATTGGAGTCTGTCGTAGGTTCTATTGACTCTCCATATGATGCCATTTAGTATCCATCATGCCGCTGTGGAGTCTGCTCGGCGTGTTTGGCTACGTTACGTTTGTTAAAAGTGGTGAATCCGTGATTTTTAGCGCAACGACTCTTCCCCCTCTTGCCAATACCACACCATACAGTTACTTTTGAACTGTGCAATTCACGGGGATTATCGCAGGCCCAATATCGGCAGTTTTGTTTACTGAGTGACCCATTTAAATGGAAATGAGCTTTATCGCTCATGATAGTGGTGAAATCCTCGTGTTCGTCAAACATGTTAAGTATTGTTCGGGCAAATGTGGGGCTATAGTTGTTGATAGTGTCACACGTGCTTTTGCTTACCTAGGCTCTCATCTAGAGGTCATCTAGACTTTCTTGAAACCTCGGTCATCACACCTTTGACATCATGTAACAGAGACGAGTTAGCCCCACAAGTCCGCTCCCGATTCCAGCCCACAGTTTTGAATCGTATTAAAGTTAGTAATCTCGTTAGTAGTGAAATGATGTTGAGGACCTACGAAGGGAGACGTAGATCGTATATATAGTACTAGATACCACTACGGGGCCTAGTGAGCCGATGGCTTAGCTAGACACATTCTCCTTGTGAATCTAATTTACCTCTACTTAAGTACAGTCAAAACTTATGTGAGATGTGAGCAAATAAAAGAGTCTTGCATAATCAAATCCCATGTATTACAATAAATAAGCAGAGTAAACACATCGGCACTCTTAGTCGGCAAACATCAATAATAACTATTCAAGCTTATTTGTTAGTACAAAATAATTCAACAGTAAAAGTTAAGTATCTAAAAGTTAAAGTTAATAATCCTTGATCATACAATCTCTGATAATTGTTATAGTTCATACAATACAAATAAACGTAAAGCTAGACTAGCGCAGTTATGCAAATCTCTTAATTAAATTATAAGGTCAATATACATTATGTTACTCATCGTCTGAAGTCGACCGACACTAAACACTGCTTCTAGGCTTTGTAACTCGCGACTATATTCTACTTTCTAAACCCGCTTTTCCCAGCTATCAAGTTCTACCCGCTTCACTACCGTAATAACTGCTAACCTACCAAATTCATCCTAAACCCCCTGTCAACTCCTATCTAATAATCTTCTTTAACTTAATACTGGCTTTAACTGGCCCTCTGCTTCTACTTCAATCTACAAAACGATAATCAAACTCGATCAATAATTCTTTTCAATTATTTTTTAATTTAGCCTATATCTCTTTATACTAGTCCCCCTTCTACTGAGGCTTACCTGCTCACCGCTAAACTAAGCTAACTCGTATGGTACCCCGTCGAATCATTTTAGCACCGTACCGAATCTACCGGCCCCGCGCCTCTCGCTGTCTGTGTCAGCCGGCTTCGCGTGCAACTATCGCTCGTTGCAAAAACACCCGCTTCTACACGACGGTAACCTAATTACCTATTTTGATTAATTAATTTCTACACCAACTAAATCTGCTGATGTTACAACTATTAATTGCCCAAGCCAAAAGTGCCTAACACCCTTGTTTACATTTTACTTTCTTGCTAACCTTGTGTCACTGGAGGTTTACTAGATGATAGAAATGAGATAAGTATTTAAATTGAAAAACGTACTCTGGGAAAAAATAAATTAAAGATGATTTTAAAGTAGTTAGATTTAATTTAAAACAAATATTCAGTTTACTTGATAAAGTATAGTTTTACTTAACTGAAGGGTAATAGATTTGGTTAAACATAATAACCCTTCAATGATTAAAGTATATAATTAAATTTAAAATAAGTTACAATTAATTAACATTATAATATAAGATGTTTTCAGATTATTCAATTTATACATGTTTAACAATCAGCCCGCAGCGCTTTTATTTCAATATAATAATTAATAAAAATAGACATTACGTCATGAGTCGATGCATGCCAAACACCAAAATAAGTAGAGTGTATTCGCGAACGAAACTGTTTTAGTTGTAACTTTAAATTGAGCGAGTTAAACCGCTTCATAGCTACTGTTTTTTTTTAACTAGAGAACTCTTAACAACTGAACTTGACTTTCAATTCTCCTATAAAGGATTTTTATTTATTTCTGTTCTAGCTAAACTCATGATAATACTGAAATGTCTCTCTTATGAAAGTCAAATCTCTAAAGAGAGTTTAACGATCTACGAGTGCCAAAAATATTAAAAACTTAGTTTTTCTTTTTAATCTAATATTAATTATGGTTTTCAAGTAGCTGTGCATATTTAATTAATCTCTTATATTTTACACTACGTGGTAATTAGATTGAAAAGAAAAAGTAAGTTTTAAATATTGTTAGCTTTAGTTCAGTTTTTACATGAGTTTAGCTAGAACGGAAATAAGTACAATTCCTTTAAAGGAGAATTAAAAGTCAAGGTCAGTTGCTAAACTTTTCTAGTTAAAAACCAGTAGTTAGGGAGTCAATATAAAAAAAGCGGTTTAACTTAAAACTCGCTCATGTTAAAGTTAAAACTAATACAGTTTAGTGCGCTAATACACTCTTTAGTTATTATGGTGTTTTGCATCGACCTAAGATATAAGATCTATTTATATTAATTATTATATTGAAATAAAAGCGCTGAGGGCTGATTATTAAACATGTATAAATTGAATAATCTGAAAACATCTTATATTATTATGTTCATTAATTGTAACTTATTTTAAATTGATTCACTATTTGTTACTCATGGAAGGATTATTATATTTAAGCAAATCTAGTTTTATTTATTACCCTTCAATTAAATTAATCAAAACTATACTTCGTGAAGTATACTAAATGTTTGTTTTAAATTAAATCTAACTATTTTAAAATAATCTTTCATTTATTTTTGCCCGAATACGTCTTTGAATCTAAATACTTATCTCATTTCTAACACCTAGTAAACCCCAGTCACTACCTTCTTGTCCAGGGTGTGAGATTATTTTGTATGAATGGAACCTCAAATGTTTATGTAAACTTAGTTTCACATTGCTCTTACTCATACTTAAAAGCGTGTCGTCTAACAGAGCGAGAGAGACTTCGTACAATCGCGTCTCTTAACCTATCCACATTCTGCGGTGTATGTGCCTATCGAGGAGGAGCAAGTGTCTTTGTTTTCATTAATTAACGTTTCGTTCGAAGTGTGGTTACCCATTTGAGAATGGTGTTATTTATGACTGGGTATTTCGTAATGACGTCCAATATTGAAGTAACACCTGAAGAGTCGTTGAATTTTAATCAAGGATTCGCCACTTTTAACAAATGTATCGTAAGCAAACACGCAGTGCTCTCGAGATGGATGCTAAATGGCATTGTATGCAGAATCAATAGCACCTACGACTGACAACCGAGTACTACCCATTCCAAAAACGTCCGTTTCCCGTGGACCACTGTGTAATTTCATTTTAATTAAGTCGTAGGTACTGCGAATTCGTTTTGCATAAGATGTATCATATTGCATTGTTATTATTTCGTAATGGAGATATCCGTAAAAATAACTAAGTTAATAAAAAATATAGATTTTTATAATTGATGGCTTCCAATTAGAATTATAGAAGAGAGACTTGCTGTGTTCAGTGATTGATTTATAGATTACAACTCAGAGTTTGTAATATACGTACTATTTTTGTAGCATACGTATATTTTATAAAAATATCTTTATGTACTTAGAATATAAATCATTAAATTTTATTATTATAATGTTTCTTAAAATAATTAATTGATAAACGAAGCCAAAGATTGATATTTTTGTTGTTATTGATTCAATTTGATTGTTGTGTATATACGCGAATCACCTCATGCTGTTGTCTTCGAACAGTACGAACGTACGTTTCGAATCTAGACGTGTCTTTCAGACTGATTTCTTATGTACTTGTTTATCTTTCATACTCCGTTGTTAGATTTGTTGGTTCTTGTTATTGCTGTTTATAATCTTTCATATAGCACATAATTATATTTTATATGAAACGTAAAGGGTTTATGAAAAAATCTGACTTCTAGATTTTGATTGCAAAGCATATTTTGGAGACCCATACATCCAAAACGTGCTAGGGTGATTTGAATGATATTCAATGACCAGATAAAGCATCATTATCCTATTAGAACTTACTTTCCTATAAGTAGTCCTAAGAATTTACTTCTAGAATTCTAGAAACCCATCCCTGCTTTATGAAGCGATTGTCGCTTTTCTAAAATATGAGACAAAAAAACTTTGTTTATAAGCTCAATCAGTATTTCAGTAAAAATATATGATCTGGTATATATGTGGTCTGTTTGAGCCCTTTCTAAAATTACATTTGGACCCGGTCCTGACTACATTTATAAAACTGCAATAGTATGAATTTATAGATCTCATAAATGGAAAATATTTGCTTCCCTGACTTTTTTCGTTACTTAGCCATTATTGGTATTTAACTATTTAATCTAGGTGAGTTTGCAGAAGTTTTGAGATATAATCTATACCGCAAAAAATACCGCGTTTTTAAGAGTTGGCAACATCCCTAACTATTACAAATATTTAATATATTCTTGTCAGATAATATTAAATCGAATGATCATTTTGATCTTCTTGTCAGATGTATAAAGTCTTTCGAATGATTTTGCCCTGGAACCCTCTTCCAGTATTTTATTCTGCTTTTATATTCACATTTTCTTATTATCATATTTCCATTGGCTTCCTAAAGGGTCAGATCATAGGAAGGGTTGGGGCCTATTAAAATGTTTATTTCAACTTATCTAGCTAGCTCAGCTGCTATTTCGTTGCCCTCAGTCACTACATGTGCTGGTACTCATCATGACTTACAAAAGCTATGTTTTGCAAGTTCGTTCTGATGTGTTAAGGAGTCCCACAGCAGTTTTGTCTCACAGGTTTTAATCTGCAGTGCCCTCAATGCTGCTTGATTGTCAATGTCTATATTAATATTGGTCCCTTTCATGATTTTATGCATGATATCTAGAGCGCAAATGTCAATGGCTAAAATTTCAGCTTGTAAGATAGTGATGTGTGATACACCATTTGGTAGTGCTGTTCAGTGCCCTCTACATTCGAATAGACACTATTGTCATGTAGTCCTTAGATCATCTGATACCCGTTGCACTTGATCACCGGTTATTGTTAAGGTGTGCATTAGATCGTTAACTACAATAAACCATATCAGTGGTGACTCCTAGTTGCTCTAGCCTTGATAGTGTTCTGTCCTATAAGTGCACCTACTTTCCAGTTTTGCGGCATTGCATTGATGCACGCAAATATCGGTTTTAAAGAGCCCTTATTACGGCCTTCCATTCGAGGTGTACCAAAAGCCCCCTCTATACCAAGAAACACACAGAGTGTCGTTTGTTTTGCATCCATTGATTTATCAATTTTACCTACTAGGGTTTGTAAGGCCTTATTTGCTGATTTAGCATTTCCAATATTTATCGCATTTTCCGATATACCAAGCATGAAGTTGAATGTGATGATCTATCTTCCATGCAGTTTGGTTTTACTGCAGGGAAAATACCATCTCACCCTGGAGATTTGAATGGCTTGAAGATTTTCAATGCCCACTCGACTCTCAGTTAGAAATATTTTATTCGCTTGTTGACGCGTTCTAGAGGGCGATGCTGCCGCCATAGCTATAGTTTCAATTTCCTCCAGTTTAGGAGCTCTAACTTTTCCTGGGCGTCCTCTGTGAGGTTGTCGCCTTCCTTTTGCAAATTATCCATGAAAGTTGGAGTGTTCTTTGGCTAGGACTTTCTGCATCCTCGCCACAATAGTATTACAGAAACTTTGTCATGTCTTTCGATTAGGCTTCCAAATTTCCTAATTATATTACGTAGTTCACCGTAGTCACTATCGTAGTGACCGACGTGTGTTGACTACGGTGGATGTTGATGTTGCAGTTGATTTCCAGGTCTGTCGATCGTTCGCTTGGCGCGCTGCTTTCGTGAAACTTGTTTCTGTTAGTTTCGAAATAATATCGGTCCACCTAGTTGAGGATAGACCCCGTTTCCTTTTCCGTTCCGGTTTTCCCTGAACAAGTTTTTTCATGCTGTCACGTCGAGAGATTTGTCCGAAAAATTTCAAAATTCGTCCATATGTAATCAATGGCACTCTTTGTACGGGTTTGAGCTCATTTTTGATGGAGACATTTGTTTTTCTAGCCCTCCAGGGAACTTGCAGCATCCTGCGCCAGACCCACATTTTAAACTCATCTATTATTCTCCTGACGTTGGAACGGATTACCCAGGTCTTTGAAGCGTTAGAAAAAACGGAAAGAACTAGGGCGTTTATAAAACTTGCATTCATTTTCCTAATAATATTTCGATTCTTACAAATTCTTGTTAGTTTTATCATGGGCGAGCGGACAATTTCAATTGGCCGTCTTATTTCCATTTCACAAGAGCCGGACTTATGGAGTATAGAGCCCAAGTACACCAATTTTTCGACGATTTCAAAGTTCCCTATTTTTGAATGTTATCTTCGAATTTCATTATCTCCGTTTACTACCATGACAAATCTTGTTGGTACTTATTTTAAGCCCGTAGTCCCGGATTACGTCTTCCATTCTCTGAAGAAACTCTAAAAGCTCTTTGGTGCTGTTCGCGCTTTCCATCAATCTTCACTCCTTCGTTCCAATTTTCTAAAGTGCGCCGCATCACTACTTCGCTATAGATGTAGAGTAGAACTGAAAGTACGCAGACTTGACGAGCGCATTTCCTAATACAAAATGTCCTAATGTGTTACTGATTTTATCTGCGAATTCTCATAAAGGCTTTTGAAGAGAGTGATAAAATTGAATGATACTCTAAAGTCGTCCATAGCCTGGGCCAACGAACGTTATCAAACGTTTTCTCGTAATCTACCAAGCACAGATACATTGGTACTGAGTATTCTCGGGCCTTTTCTATAAGCTGTCGGCATTTAAAATTTGTTCTCAAGTACCCCGTTCTTTCACAGATCCGGCTTGTACTGGAGCTATTTGATGTAGCAAGAACGCTTGTAGTCTCGCTTGAAGAATGTACCACATAATCTTGCTGCGATGTGATATCAGGGCTATCAGACAATAGTTTTCGCAGACTGTTTCTGATCCTTTCTTACGTAGGAGAACCAATACTGAAGTTGACCAGTCTTCTGGCCATAAGCCTGTTTTCCAAATCTTGTGACACAATTTGTGCAAGATGTTTTGCTCCCTTTCGTCAAGAGCCTGCAAGACCTCTGCTGATATTCGTCGATTCCTACTACTTTACCTTCTCTTAATTTGTCAATTGCGACTTTCACCTCATTTAACAGTATATCCGGTTCCGCCTCCTAGGTCTCCACAAATAGCATTCGGGTCAGCATATAGTCATCTCTCCACACCGATACAATTTGGACTAGTTCTGTATTCAAACAATCATGTTGATCTTTAATTGCCAAATGTCGGGGTTTGAACTCCTGAATGATAGAACGTACCTTCTTGAACAGGTCTTTGGAGTTTATGGTATCAGAGAAATTCTGAATTTCTATACAATCAGAGATTTATTTTTGTCTCTACGTGTAGCAGCTTGTATCTCCCAATTTAAGGATTGGTACAGTTCTAGAGCTATACTGTTCTCAGGACCCCGAGATTTGATGTTCCTTTGTTCCCGAATGAGATCCATTGTTTCCGTTGATAACCATGGCTGTGTAACAATATTTTCGTCTTCTTGAGTTGTTTCTTCTAAAGTTGTTACTAGAGACGTTTTTACAAAACTGCCATATAGTTTCATTATTTTTTCTTTGAAGTTCTTCGATCTGTGGTTCGATTTTGCGAATGACATTATTGTGAAACACTGTAACCTGGTCATCTCTGAGCCTGGGCAGACTTTTTATTTGCCTTCGCCTACAGATTTTAAGTTTTGCTGTAAACTCATACATCAGCAGTTGATGATCGCTTCCATAATCTGCTGACGGTTTTTTTTTTCGCCGTTTTTATCAAGGATTTCCATCTCTGCTTAATCAAGATGTAATCTATTTGATTCCTCATGTGTCTACCAGGAGATCTCCAAGTGTAGAATCTACTTTTGTCAGTCCCATATATTGGGTTGGTATTTGCGAGCTTATTTTTGATGAAAAATTGGATGAGGAATTCTCCTCTGTTGTTCCGTTCTCCTGTCTGAAACTTCCCCACTATTTGGCGAATATGATCATCGTTGGTAGTAGAACCGATTTTCGCATTGCATCACCCATTAATATCAAGATTTCTTTGCTCGGTATTTTATTTATTGCCACTTTGAGAGTTCGATAAAATTGCTCGATCGTCATTAGTATCATGAGTGGGAGCCAAGATGTTGAGGGCTTCATATTAAGCATCAAAGACATTGGTCGTTCGTTAATCGGTTCATAGCCTAGCACACAGCTTAGATTGTCTGCGTAGATTTTCTACTTAAAAGCTTAGATTTTCTGAAATCCTCGCTGCAAAATCCCATGTACCACATTTCATTGAAATCGGTTTAATAGAGTTTGTGCTATTCAATTTGAATACCGGCGTTCACACGAACGGGTTTTGAAACTTAAGACTTCTTTCATATTTTAGACCATGATTTTTTTTTCTTACCATTTCTTTTTGCTAGATCCTTATTAACCCATCTTTCATTTATGTATAAGCACACTTTGCGCTTACGTGAATAGAGGTAGTAAGGTAAAGTTCAATAAACTTATGGTATTGTAGTTGGTGTGGTAATATGAATGAAACCAGTGCATGAAATCAGTTACCTAGTTTGGGAGATCAGCAAAGAATACACCTAGTAATATAAGCCAGATGCATTCCTTATATAGTAAATTTGGCGCTAATTCTCCTTAGTATTCAGTGTTGGATCTGGTAGTTTCAACACTGGGTACAGTACTGAATACTCCAGGGTAATAGTACGTGAACGCGTGTGACTACGAAAAACAACCCCCGCAAACGTGAGCACCCCTTTCGAATCAACACTGTTTGTTTTACTGTATGTTACATAGCAATAAATCGAGTCTCTAGGCTCGATTATGGGGCCCGCAGTACCTCACTAATCCTTACTTATCTCTACAAATAATTAAATAATTCCATGCAATGATGGTTGCATTTATATTGTGTACTTCATAATATTGAATTCAACAAATATAAATTACTCCAATTATGTGGTGAAGTTGTTAAACTGTTATTCTCATAAATTTACGGTAATGATGCATGTGAGGAGTTGTTTATAATAATACGCGATTGTTGATTTTCAAATATTCAAATGATCCACATTGTTGACATTGAGTATTAATAAAATTAATTCTATATAAAATTCACCAATATTATTTTTAAGGAAGTGGCAGCTTTATTTAATTAAGAATGACTTAATTAAAGAACCTAATTGCTTAAAATAATACTATACGAAATAACTAAGGAATACTATCCAAATTTATATAGAATTAATTTTATTTACGAATAATATTAATCAAATGTATGCTGTTTATTTTTAGAATACGTTTTTTTTTTTTCATTCAATGTAATTGACCAAATTATTTTACATATACACATATTGATTTTACCTTATTTCAAATGGATGTATTTGATGCTTGTACGTAGTGATATTATTTTATTATTGTAGCACTTTTACTTATTTCTGCTAAAAACATATGTAAATAGTTGTTACGTACTAGTTTCTGTCTTCAAATAATATTCATTATAAGAAGTCAGGTGCTTATGTAAACTCGTGAGTTGTAATAATTAGCAGATACTTACTAATATTTCACCCAATCTTAAATAGATATTGCCAAATTGTTTATTTTTATTGTTAGATCATTTAAAAACTAAAAACGTATAGTTAATATTAATAAGCATAGTTTTAATTTATTATGCACAATTTGCGTACGTACGATAACGAATAGAATAGAATTTTATTTGTAACGATAGATATTACAGTTATAGTTACTTCATGTATGAATTATGTCCATGGATATTCATGTCTAATTAAATTTAAAAAAATCGTCTGATCCACTTATTTATCAAATATCCTTTAACGTATTCGGTTAAATAACCATCATCAGAACAATCTACATTGTTATTATTTTAATGAAAAATTAAAATTTTTAAATAAATAAATTAATTGAGATTGAAAAAATCAAAATATTTAAAGTATTAAATTTAAACATGTTCACTATTACGTATAAAAGAAAACAAATTATATTCCGAAACTTTTGTAGAAAGATTTTTCATTCTGATACTAACCCAAAACTATATCATTTCAAAATTCAAAAAATTTATAATATAAAATATCATTTCATTTCACTTTATTTTATATTTTGTATTTGTGAATTGGAGATTTTTTATATAATCTAGTTTGAATTGTTATTAATAGAAAATTATTAATGTTTTTAATTAGATATATATATAAACGATTTTATATATATATATATATATATATATGTATATATATATAATCTATATATTTAAATTTTAATTTTTGTTATTTATAATTTTATCAAAAAATACAGAGTGTGATGAAGTGAAGATATGTATCATTTAAATTAAGATCACGTATCTTATTTCCTCAAACAATGTCTAGTCTAAAAGAAAATGTTAGAATTGAACAGATAGCATTATTTAACCAATTATATATCATAGAATGGAAATGGCTTTATAACCATATTAAAGAAAAAATTTATACTTATGAATTATCAAAAAAGAAAACCTGAATAGAAAGATTTTAAATCTTATAATAAATTGCAATCAAAATCAACATATATCAAACTCAAATAATATTGAGAATGGAACATCAATACCAAATCATTAAATTCAAATAAAATTGAATTCAAATATTGTTCCGAAACAAATTTTAATATTCTACATAATAACAACACTGAAACTTTAACTGAAATAGAACAAAACAACAAATTAATGACACATTCAACACCTGTTGAAGCAGTTAATATAGAATAAATAATATCAAAGAATTTACAAGAAAAAGAAGAACAAGATATAATACCTTTTAATTTAGATAACATAATAGTTAATCATCGTATGTATCAATAAATAGTTGTTACATACGTCAAAATAATATACTGTAAAAATAATATATTATAATTTGTTATGCCGATTATATAGTAACTTATATAGTAATTAGTTAATAGATTAGAAGTAATATGAGTAACTAAATGATAACTAACCCCTCGTAAAACGACTATAAGTATCATGCATGGACTAAACCCATTATATATTATTTACCGTTAAGTTATTATGG
>WYDF02188450.1:0-21782 GCA_009867245.2 Adranes taylori | reverse complement strand
TTTATCTATCAGTTCTAGAAGAAGTTTTGCGTAAACGGAAAGCAGGAGGAGTTTTAGTAGGAGGAGAATAGATTTGATCGCTTCTGTATGCTGATGATGTTATGTGTATGGCAAGTAGTAAGGAAGAAATACAAGAAGTGATTGTTAGAGTGTACGAATATATTTTTAAAAGAGGATTGTAAATAAATATGAAAGTATTGGTGTGTAAGAAGGGGAGAGGGATGTTAAAAGTGATGTATTCTGGATGAATGGAAATCCAATTGGGATGGTTAAAGAAATGAAATATTTAGGGTATATGGTAAATTGGAATGGATCTGCAAATGAGCATGTATGAAGTTTGGTGATTCGGTGAAAATGAGTTTGATGATATTGAAAGTAGGTGTAAGGAGTATTATGTTATATGGTGCTGAAGTGTGGGCGGTTAATGAGAGAAATAAACTAGAAGGGATGATAATGAGACACATGAAGAGATTGTTAGGAGTGGAGAAATCGACAGTATGTGAGATTGTGCTACTGAAAGTATTGGAAGAATTGAATGAAATAAAATATTGGGTGTATGGAGTGAAACTAGGCTGGAGAAAGAAACTGCAAGGGATGATAATGTGAACATGAAGAGATTATTAGGAGTGGAGGAATCGACACCGTGTGCTACAAGAATTTAATGAAATTAAATGTTGGGTGTATGGAGTGAAAAAGTTGGTAAGAAATGAAAGGTAAGTGATGAGGGACTTGAACGAGATAATTGTGAAAAAGTAGATTTGGAAGCTATGGTATGCAAAAAGCAGAAGAGAATAAATTGGTGGAAGGAAGAAGGGTATGTGAGAGGTGCGAATGGTCTATGTGTGAATGGTATGTATCGGGGGATAAGGTGTGAGTTCGAGATCAAACAGAGTTTAAAGGATATGGAATTGCAAGAGAGGTGAGAGAATAAGAAGGGCAAAGTACAACAAGAGATATGAATATTTCATCGTGGAAAGGAGAACGCCTGAATATTTAAGGTCGGATATGGGTATGGATGAAAAAAGAATGATAGCAAGATTTAGACGTGGTAGTGAGGAAAAGGGTAACAAGTATTGGATGAATGAGGAATATAGCAGGGAATGAGAGTCTGAATAGAATGAGTATGGGAATGAGGGTCAATGGCAGGTGGCTGTAAAGTAGTTGGGTGAGGGAGGGAAGTATAGGGAGAATCCCTCGTAACAAATTTTTAGAAGGAGTAGAGGGATGAAAAGGGATTTGTAGTAATCGTTTCTGTTCCTTCTTAACTTATATGTGAACAGGCGTGCAAGTAGGGGAAAGTGTGGGGGATAAGCGCAAGGCAAGGAAGAGTAATTAATATAGTATTTTGATCATGTATATATATATATATATACATACATTTAGATTTATATAGAAAGGTATAATTTTTTTGTAATTTTGTTTCTATGTAGATTACGTTGTATGTAATTATGTAGAATACGTAGCTATGTACAACATATTGTAATGAGTTGTACGGGTTGTAAAAGTAAGATGATGCCAATAATGGTTTATTATTATTATCACTGTAAGCGAGCGGAAGAAAACATTGTCTTCTGTTACATGAATCACAATGAGTCACAAAGTGACAAGATAACGTAAGAGCAAAACAAGAATGGAAGAAGAAGAATGGCTTATGGAAGAAAACCGTATGGCTAAGTATTTATTATCAGGTTTGAGAGGTGAGGACAAAAGAACGATTGCAAGGTTCAGATGTGGGAATGAGAGGGGAAGTAAGTACTGATTGAAAGAGCTAGATAGAATGTGTAGGATATGCAGAAAGGAAGAAGAAAATGGAATCATTGGATAAAAGAATGTGAGGGGATAATGTGGAGGGAGAAGGAAAGGGAGGGGGGCTGGATGGGAAGTTTAGGACAGGCAGGAAACGGATTGGAATTAATGAAAAGAATTAGGTATGAGGTAAATAGACTATGAAGAGGGAAATGAAAGGAGGTGGAAAGTATCGAGGAGAGAAATAGGAAAAAATAAAGAAAGGAAAATGAGGAATAAGTGTATGGTAGATGTGTGTAAAGAATGAGATGAGAGAATAGAAAGGAAAAATATCAAACAGGAAAAATATGGGAGGTAAGGTATGAATGAAGGGGGGATGCGTTTGTGGAGGAATAGATGAGATAAGGCAAAAGTCTTCCTTTCTCCCTGAAGGGAGAATGGGGTTTAGTTTATTTAATCGATTGAATAAATAGAACAATGGGAAAGTATTTATCGAAGGTTCTCAGTAGTAATCAACGAGACTGGGATCAACATTTTCATCTATTTTTGACTATTGCTTAGTTGCCGCTAGTTGTTGTGACGAGCTCACCGCAGGAGGTTGTTTTCAACTTTCGCAATTGCATTACGTATGGACAGCATCATTGTGTCTGCACACGTTGACGTAACACATCAATTCGCGCCTCATTCTAATGTAAACCAAATTGAAGCCTTTGCTCACCCATTTGGTTTATGAGTATCACTCGATTTAGTTTTTAGATTAAAACCAAACAAAGAGACGATTAGAGACGAAGAGATGTATTGAGACGATTATGTCAGCAATCGTCCGATAAATCTAGGCGAAATTCAGTAGCAAGTACGGTCAACCATGATTTTCAAGGAAGCGGAAGCGGTGATTTCCAACCATGATTTGCAAGGATGATTGTAGGAAGCAGTGTTTATTAGTCAGACGATATAGTTTAGTTATTCATCCGCAACGTCAACAATTGGGAAGGACCGTATTATCTGTTAAAGAAAATTAGCGGCGTTGTTTATCGAGTTCAAAAATTGCCATGCGGAAAACAATTCTTAATTTCCACCGAATGCCATTGTATCTTCGGGATTTACAGCGACCTTGAAACGGATGAGATGAGTGAAGCACCGGCAGAAAAGGTGGAAGACCAAACCCCGCACATGCTGCCTTACAGGCTGTAGAGGGATTTTCAAAAGCTAGGGACCCAAGCCGATAAAATGGGCTGCGACCCGAAGCGCCGTAAAGCGGCAACCCCAATCCCCAGATGTGGCAACCCCCAGATAGTTCCACGTCAGGCTAATGGACCTGACTGCGGAAAATAAGCTGCTACCGAAATTCTTACATATAGAGGAAACCGGACAGATTTTAGAAAGACGTCTACGATTGCGTCCAGGCTACGATATGATCTAATAATTACGACATGGAACGTCCTGAGCTTGAATCGAGTGGAAGCGTTTCGGCCCAAATAACGATCTGTCGAGCCAACTAAGAGAGCATAATATTAACATCCCGGTTTTACAAGAAGTACGCTGGAGAGAGAACACGATGTCCGATAGTAAAGATTCCTCTATCTTCTGCAACTCCAGCGACACAAGTCATCTCGGAACCGGATTTATGATCCACAAGAAAAGCGATAGTACTGAATTTTAACTCCATCTGCACACTTAGACTTAAAATAAATATCTTTAATATAACTGTCATTTGCGCTCATGCACCTACCGAAGATTTTTAAGACGATGAAAAGAGACCTTTTATACCCAACTAGAACGGGCATATGAGAAAACACCAGAGAATGACGTCAAATTAATTTTAGGTGACATTAATGCCAAGGTTCGTCGTGAAGAAACCTTCAGGCCATGCGTTGGGAACCATAGTTTCCACCAAGAGCGCAACGATAATGGACTAAAACTTAGCGACTTTGTTATCGGGAAAGATCTTGCAATTAGCTGCACTCATTTTCAACACAAAAACATCCATAAGGCAACATGAAAATCCATATGGAGTAACAGCCAATCAATCAAATAGATCATGTGTTGATCATCTAGAAAAAACATGCCACGGATATATTGGACGTTAGGGCATCTAGAGGCTGTGTCGAGCGCAGATACTGATCACTACACAATCTTCATCAGGTACAGTCAAAAGATCTCTATGGCAAGGAACAGCAGAATGGAAAGCGTCAAACACTTTAAATTCCAAGGCATTATCAAAGACGCTGTACTTCGATTAAGACTTCAGCAAAAGATGGAAGAAGGAATCCAGAACAACCTCGCCCTCGAGTATGAAGATCCTGAAGAACATTGGCACGACCTTAAGACTGTATTGTTAAAGGTCACAGAGGAGACGCTCGGGTATAATAACAACACTAGGAGGAACGGATAGTTTGATGACGAGTGTCAGAGCCGTGAGCGAATGAAAGGAGCCTAGGAGGAATGTTGCAGAGAGACACAAGAGCAACCAGACTAGATTAGAACAGCAAAAGAAGAGCGGTCAAGCCCTTGTGCAGATTCAGAAAGCGGGAGCTTGAGAAAGAGATGCTTATAGAACTAAGTGACTGCCACGACCAAACAGACGTGAGGAAAGTTGATTAACGACTTAAGGAAGTGAAAAAAGGGTGGCAACCAGGCACAATTATGTGACGCGACACTGGGGTAATCTAATTAGTAATCTAGAAGATACACTGGATAGATGGAGATGGTACTTTAGTGAGCTACTAGCATAAAGAAAATAACCATTCATCGCGCCTGCAGAAGGCCGACTCCCGCCAGAAGTGTTCAAGTATCGAGGAGCGAAACTAACCGATGAAATGCACAACCTTATTAGAATCTTCTGGTCAATGGAATATGTCAATTTTTGTACTTCTACATAAAAAAGGCGATAAAACGCATTGCGGAAACTATAGAGGATATCGTTGCTCAATGTAGGGTACAAGATCTTCGCTAAAGTCCTCAACGAGAGATTTAAGGCTTACAAAGAAGCTTGTATGGACGAATTCCAAAGTTTGGACCTGGAAGGTCGACGACAGATCAGATGTTTACTCTAAGGCAGATTCTGGAGAAGTGTTATGAATACAGCGTAACGGTCCACCAGCTGTATGCCGATTTTAAAGCCCCCTACGACAGAGTCTCCCACCAGCAGCTCTACCACGCAATGCAGGAATTTGGTACATCACTCAAACTGCGACTGCCCGTACGAATATCGTTACTCCATACGAAGAATAGAGTCAAATTAAATTCAAAGGCTTTCAAAGGGTCGATGCATTCAAATATTTGGGAGGCGTCCTAACACACGACAACGAAGTACCCGGCAAAATCAAAGCAAGAGTAGCGGCCGGAGACCGGTGCTTCTTGAGTTTCCAGAAGCTACTTAAGTCTTCCCTTGTCTCTAAAAAATTTAAACTTTTGGTGTATTAAACCATTATCAAGCCCATGGTCTTGTACGGCTCAGAAATCTGGACTGACCGGAAAAAATATGAGAACATCCTGTGCGCCTGGGGGAGGAAAGTCCTTCTCAAGATTTTTGGTGCTATACACGAGAACAATGAGTGGCGAATAAGAACCAATAAAGAACTGGAAGACCACTATAATTCTCCATCGATCATGTCAGACAAAAGGCAAGAAGACTACGTTTGCTCGGCCACGTCCAGAGAATGGGAGATCAGCGGGTGCAAAAAGTTCCTCAATACCTATAGGAAGAAGATCCGTGGGACGTCGTAAACTTAGATGGCTGGATGATGTAAAGGAAGACCTTCGCATGCTAGAAGTCCGAAACTGGATACAGTTGGCTACCCGGAGAGACGACTGGCAAAAATCTGTAGTAGGCAAGGCTCGAGTTCTTAATGGGCTATAGCGCCACCAAAGCCATTGTATGTGGGCAATAATAATAAACGGCAATAATAATTTTATATCAGCAATTTCCAGAAGTCAATGAATAAAATATGACGTTACTATAAAAATCAATAAGCATTACTTATCTAAAGGGTATTTGTTATCACACTGTGTGGCTAAATATTTGAATATTTAAAAGTAATTGTAGAGAAGGCAATATGCAAAAATGAATACGACAGTAAAATTAAGACTTTGGCATTTCTACTACACATTGTAACAAAAAAAGTATGTAAGGAAACTAGGTATATGAATCTGTGGGAATCGTTATTAGAACTTCGAGATCAAATGATCTCAGAAAATAAGATAAAATTGCCACGTAAGGTAGCCACCGGTCTAATTGCATTAGTTTGGAAAGTAGTCAGAAATATGACCACAGAAATATTTAAAATCATAAACATTAATGTAATTGTGTGCACTTATCATCCTCAGAATCAAATACTTCTATTTAGAGTATTAACGTTGGAGTTTTGGTTTTTGGTATTGCCAAGATATCGGAGTTTTGGTATTTATGGATATTTTGGTTCTGCATACTGATGTTATAGGACGCTAGTGCCCATTGTAGTACGTTTCACGACAGGTCAAAACTACAGTTCCACTACAAATAAGCACACATTCTGTGCTCGGCGCTGTGTACAGCAAACTTTTACGAGAACGGATTTAAAATTTGGCAACAAGCAGAAAGTACGCGTCTCTATTTATTAATTCTGACAAAATATCTTATAAAGCTTTGCCGGATTCAGGGAAATGCACTGAACTCGCCTCGCGTTCTCTCGATGGACCTTTATCATACATTACGCCTGGAAATATACTTTTTTTGATTTTTCTTAATTTGAAATGTCTACTCATGACTAAGACATGTTTCATTTTACCAACTATTGAGAAAACGTTTCGATCAACATATCACATAATTAGAATCATTTAAGACAATTGCCACCTAGTAGTTTTACAAAATACTATTAAGACTTAATGGTTATAGATATGGTATTAATATTTGCGTGTGGTGGAGTGATATTGATCAATTTGTTCATCATTAACATATTTCAAAATTCCCAATTCCTTTTAATTTTCATTTTTCTTATTTACAATTTCATATTAATTTTAACATTTTAATTTCTAACAATTATAGTAATAATAAACTTTGATATGTTGGATACTTTAGTCTTCTTATTTTCTTTAGATCCAACCAATTCTCTATTTGTCAAGGAAATTATTTGTGATAATTTGTAAAAATATTAATTCAGCCATACTTTAAAAAGTGATCAGCCTTCTTGCAAAACTGTCAAACAAAATGTCAGAAAGCGCAAGACTTACAAAAATCATCGGCTACAAGCCTAATTGACAGTTATTTTGACAGTTGATAATTTAAACCTTTAAACCAATCGGAAAAGGTTATAAAAACAACATAATGTTCTAGGCCCTAGAACATTATGTTGTTTTTATAACCTTATGGCCCTAGAATCTAGGGCCATCTATAGTACAATAGATCCTTTGTATCTCGTACACTCCTATTTCCGTCTAATCAGATCTAAAAAAATAGTTAAGGATTTTTTCACTGCTTGTAATAATAATAATTCAGCGTTTTATTGAGAACTAAGCTGCAAACAATAATACATTTCAGAATAAGCAATAAAAGAGAAAAGAATAAAGAAAAGAAACAAAATTTAAATAAAGAAAACATACTCCTGTCCCAAATAAGTTGTCACATTTGACCATTTTTCTGCTGATTATTGTCAAATACAATTTAATCCTGGAAGTAATATGCTAAAAAATTAAATACTCGAAATAGATACAGCATTCATAAAATTTGTTTGAAGTTTGTAATTAGAAGTAGGCTGGTGACACATTGACAACTAACAAAGTTTTTAAAGTGCACCCGCTGTTACTTTAATTCGGTATGACAAGTGCCAAAAACGAATGATTCGTCAAAAAGATTAATTAAAAAAGGGAAATGGACAGCATTAATCGAAATGGAGTTCTTCAATTTTTGCTGCAACGTTGTGAAAATGAAAAACTCAAACATGGTCCTATCGTTACTGCTTCATACGCAACAGTCGTACCAAGAGCTTCACTACATCGAATGTTAAAAGAAGGTAAAACATTTAAACGTGTTTCTTCTGCACTAAACCTTTCTTAACTGCTGAAAATCGCTTTTGCCTTCAACATTTGGTACCAGGCGGGACATGTTCCGATATGATAGATCACGTTCATATTGACGAAAAATGCTTCTACATTACGAAAACATCGCATTCTTATTGTATCGCCATCGATGTAGAAAACCCTCACCGAGAGTGTAAAAGTAAATGCCTGCCATTCGTGCAAAATTTCCTCTGTGTACAAAGAAGAGTCCGATCTATATCCAATAAGACAATGCGAAGCCTCATTTATCCGTTGACGATCCTGATGTAAAAGCAGAGGCACTTAAGGATGGGTGGCATCTAAAACTGAAATGTCAGTCTCCAAATAGCCCGGAACTGATCATGCATGGAAAAAATAATAATGTGTTCTGCAAGCAATGCCGACACAAAATATTTGCGAAAAATTAAGACGTGAGAATTGCCTTCCACATAGCATCAAATGTAACCCTCAAGCTATTTTAGCAACCAAAAATTGTTTCAATATTACTTAGAATTACACATAGCAGCTTAGAATTACCTTCATAGGAGTAATAATTATCCATAATTACGAGTATGAAATCAAAATTTTTCTGAAGTTAATTAAAAAATATAATTCCAGTTTCTATTTACCTGCTTTTATCTGCCTAATTTGTTCAAAATGTGACAACTAATTTGGGGCAAGATTTAGACATCAAATGTGACAAATAGTTTGGGGCAGAGGGTGGAATATTAAATAGTTTTCAAGAGGCGAAATTCAGATGAGGATTCGTAATACGAACTCCCTCTGTTCTTCCATTATCTACCAAGTTTCATTCCATTCGGTCCAGTAGTTAAGGTGAAATTCATGAACACACAAAAACCGACAGTGAGAAATATTGGCTTGTCACATTTCTTGAAAGAGGTGCAACTCCAAGCAGGAATGCTGTAGATCCTGGGTCCGCGTTTCTTCTATTCAATTTTATTTAGCATTTTCATCTTCGTTTCTGGGGTTGATTTTTTCTGCGGGGGCTTTGTCCTTTAGCTAATGTATTTTAGTTATCATAAGGTATTAAAACATACACTTACCAGACTCGCCCCTTTCTAGAACACTTCTCATTAGATAACATATATCCATTATAAGCTATGCATCCGTGAGACATGGGACAATTAACTCGTGAGCAATACTAAATTCTATTCTCGTCAGAAAACAGTGGGTATTGCTCACCGTTTTGTAACCGCTTAAACATCAGAGTTGAAATATCCCAATAAGATCCTCTAGGAATATTATGTCATCCTTATTATATTACTATTATAAGTATTAAAGTTTTATGATTATTAATACATTATTATTCTTATTATGTTATTATGGCTCATTTCGTTGTGTACATCTCTATTGTATAAAATTGTTTCACCTCGTATGATTTAAATATATCTACTGCTTTGAAAGATTATAATAAGCTAAAGCGTCCTTCATATTCATTATGCGAATTGTATCTGAGGATTGTAATATTCATACTCTTATAATTCTCTTTCTCTAGCTGGACTGGTAAATCGCGATCTGCTAAGCCCTGGAAAGGATATTGGAGCCGAATCCCAAAACGTAACAAATAATAAACCGAATTCAACGGACTTAAATGGTAGGAATTTGAAAAGTTTGTTATTTTTGAACGCAAATATTTCGTTTATTATTATTTCATAATATCTTTTCAGATCATTTTAATTTAACTAAAAATTAACTTCATATTCTAGAAATACTACAACGCGTTTAATTAGTTAATTAATAACGCAAATGGTGTTTAGAGTATTTACACAAATCAAGTGAGGTTGCAATGTTCAGGCGTTTCAGCATTTGCTCATCAATCAGTCCAGTAGTGAGCTTAACTGATGATCAATTTTATGCTAATTTGTGCTGAGCTAATTAAATGTTAATCTACTTCTACCCAATAATAGGTTAATAAGAATAAGATCTTTTACTACAGGTAGTATATACAACGAGTACTGACTTCCAATATTTGAAACATAGGGTGGCGAACCTGTCCACGAATTTTTCTTACGTTGCCTTGTAATATGTCAGGTAATTAGCAACCGGACATTTCCTGCGAAGAGAAACACAAGTCTCTTCCTGGGCCTGGATATGATCTTGGCTACATTAATACATCCCACTTCCCAGTAGCATCGGGGGGATTATGTATTCCAATTTTAGAGATAGGACCTTTAAATACGTTGGAGACATCATGATGAAAATAAAACTCCAGACAAAACTATAATTTTCCTAGATTTTTGCCAAAAGTGAAAGATATTACCAGGAACTAGACAAAAAGAATTGATTGTATAAGCATTAACCGACATATTTATGCGACCAATTCAGAATTTGTTCCAGATGTGAACATGGAAGTTTAAAAATTACATCTTTTGACACGGGAACCTCCATAAGATGTTTTCTTATGAAAATCCCTAAAGCTAAAATTTTCATACATCCTGTATCATGATGTAATTCACTTTAATATATCGTGGGTCGGCAACGCGGCACCCGCGGGCACTTTTCAAATATTAAAATTCCAAGATTTTGCATATTTGTACGCCAATTTAACAGTTGTATGAATTGTACAATTACAGTTTGAACAAAAACAGACTTAGCGAATTTTAGATGAGGTCAGTAATTGACTACATTAAAGAATACCCTTCCCCTTTGAGGAGAATTTAAAATTAAAAGTTATTTGACGTTTGTGCATTTATTGTACATAATTAAGATTCTGATCTGAGCTAAGTAGTAGGTTCTGGTCTTAACTAAGTGGTTCTTGTCTCAGCTTTTAGTTGAAGTTTTATATTATAAATGGCCGTACTTTTTTGTATTATTAAATGGCCGTACACAAATTTCCACGGTGCTAGCCGATTAAAATTCCCCATTCCCAATTCCCCATAAAATATGTCCTCATCTGTATATAAATGTTTAGGACTGCTTGGTATCTCGTCTGGTAGATCGAGCAGTGAAGCTATAAGTCCGATAGAAATGAATAGGAGTGATCGAGCTGTAACCTGTAGTCCACCTGATCGGGTGCATCACCTTTATGGTCATGGTGTTTGTAAATGGCCTGGTTGTGAAACTATTTGCGATGATATGCAAGCATTTATCAAGTGAGTATACCCAATTTTATATATATATATATTTAGCTGTACTAAAAAACGTTTAAATAAGTTCCAACTTTGACAAATGTATAATTGTTAGGGTTACTGCTGTTGTATATAATATCGTCCTATCTCCGTATATTTTTTAAATTCTATATATTTGTTAAAGGATATTTCTTAAATATATTTGTTAAAGCATTAAAATTTATTATTATTTACGGTTTTTTTCTAGAAGTATGTTGTACTTGAAATATTTATGTTTTCAATGTGTCTGTAGCGATTAAATCGTTTAATCGATTATTTGCCTCACGTATACAACTATATTTTTTAAAGTTTTAAACTTTTTATCTGAAAGTTCTAAACTGTAAATAAAAGATAGACTCATTTATTCGAAATTTAAAGAAATACTTTAAAATAATTGGAAGATTTTCTTCTGCGCATGTGCATTATCATCATGCAGTCGCCAGGAGTTGTCTCGCCACAAATTCGGACTTTTTCTTCGGATTGCTACACGTAACCGCGCAAAACTTGTAGGTTGTACTTTTTATTGACTGTACGATATGGTGGCCGTGAGTAGAACCTTCACATTTGAGAGACCTGGGCGAGCTTTCTTCGGTCATAGCTTTCAGGAAGCTTCCATTGTGATGATTGGGCCTTAGTTTCGACGTCATATCCATAACCCCATGTTGGTGACCAGCTATGATTTATAAGTTTGACCAGTTGTGTACTTATATAAATTAAAATAATTACAGGAAAGCTAATAATAATTATAAATAAATTACAAGTACGATAACTTATTCTCAAAGTACACAGTTAGCTGAAATTCAAATCACATAGAGATTCGACCCAACAGTTGTGATTTGATATGCTATTAATGAATAATATTGTAGTTGAAATCGATACTAACATTATACGAAGCGCTTCGTTTTGCCATCAATGTGTGCTTGTCAGTAGTGTCTGGCACGATTTCAATGTCGCTGCTGATGAAAAGATATGTTATAGAATGATTGCCGAAGACATTTCGACTTTGCTATCCTTTACTTATAAAAGTATGCGTTTTTTGCAATGTAGCATTCATATGATGTTAGCAAGAGATTAAACTTAGCAGTTTTGTTTGGTAAGTTGACGAAACAGTCAGACTAATAAAATTATATGTATTACCACTTGTGTACTTATATAAATTAAAATAATTAAATGACAACTAATAGTACTTATACTTACAAGTACTATAGCTTAATCTCGAAGTACACAGTTAGTTGAAATTCAAATCACATGGAGTTTAGACTGAACAGTTAACTGTGTACTCAGCTGTGTTGTTTGAGAGTAAGCTATAGTACTTGTAATTTTTTATAAGTACTATTAGCTCTCATTTAATTATTTTAATCGATATAAGTACACAACTGGTAAAACTTATAATTTATTATTCTTGACTGTTTAGTCAACTTACCAAACAAAATTGCTAATTTTAAGCTTTTGCTAACACAATATCAACGGTAATTGCAAAAAACGCATACTTTTATAAGTAAAGGATAGCAAAGTCGAAATGATTCTATTACATGTCTTTTCGTCAACAGCGACATAATTGAAATCTTGCCAGACACTACTGACGAGCACACAGTGATGGCGAAACGAAGCGCTTCGTATAGTGTTAGTATCGATTTCAACTTACAATATTATTCATTAGTAGCACATCAAATCACAACTGTTGGGTCTAATCTCTACGTGATTTGTATTTCAGCTAAAGATTTGTATTTGCACTTTGATAATAAGCTATAGTACTTGTAATTTTTTTTTATAAGTACCATCATCTCTCATTTAATTATTTCAGTTATGATTTGTTTGAGCAATTTTGCAGGCTTATTTTAATTTGTTTTGACCTCTTTTGCATCGAAGTTTCATGACGTCATTTTCAACTTTTTAATTTATTGATTTTATTTCGATGGTTGGTGCTTACAGACGATTTCTTGGCTTTATGTTTGTACAACTGTACGTGGTGGATTGGTACTACATAATACTTGGTTTCTCTCCCTTTTCGGTAGCATCACTAGCATTTTCCTCCACTTCTCGCTCGATTTCATCAATAATAATCGACACAATAATAAAGCCAGTTCTAATTTTTTATAAACTTTTTAAATGCTACGAAAAGCACAAATAGCATGAATTATGATGCTGAAGCTAGCTGTCAGAATTCTACGAAATGATGTGATGCATGGAATCCAGTGACATAAAGTACTCGAAATCCAAACCAAACGTCACTCGTCTTATTCAACGTTGAAATAACCGTTTTAACCCGATTTGATAATTGAAATAACTCCAACTAGTTGAACAATAATGACGTCATATAGATTATAGTAAAATGTCAAAACTTTGGTTCAATATGGCAATTTCGATCGAAGTTTGAATTAGAATAACCCAACTAGATTGTTCATTAAACAGCTCCTGAGCAGTGTCAATTCAACAATAATACTCCTGCCACTCGTCTCATGCACAAAACATCCGAAATAATAGCTTGACATGAACCAAATGAAATGCCAGCATCTTCAGCAATATTGATTCGGCTGTTGTCCATAACTATTTTCCTCACCTTTTCGATGTTAAAATCAGTTATTGATATATGCTAGGACGCCCAACATCTTCGCGCCTTTCTTGTAAGCGCAGTAAGCGTTTCCACGTACTGCACTTTATTTTATTATTAACACAAAACTTAATGCATCTTTGTTCCAAAAAACAAGTAACCTTATAGACAGTTATCAATAAACTAAAACCAATATGGCTGCACTTCTCAACATACGTTTCGTGACATATCTAACAATTAAAGAACAATAAAAATTTGACAGTTGGTCTTCCACCACCCGCGAAATTTAAAAATTCCGTGTATTATCTGATCATCCCACGTAAATAAAACGTATGCTAATTCATTTAAAGACGCATCTTTTTTTAATTATAGTATTTAACGTTCTAATAACAAATTGTGCACAATAGGGTTACTTCAAGAAACGAAGAAACATTTTCGGCTTCTTTATTAAAAGTCTTATAGCGAGACAACGATGCAGGCGTGTGTCTTATCGCCTTTTCGGTCCTGTTCCCATCGCTTTTCGAAACTAATAATGTCATGCCGACGACGGGATTAACATTTAAATCCTACCACAAATGGCAAAAGAAAAAACTCCCTATCCAACGTTTGTATGCGGGCCTTTGCTTTTCTTTTCCATCGCTCTGCCTTGGCTTTTACTTTACGTTCGAACGTTTGGTGCATATTAATTAAACATGACCATAAATAGAGTTTTTAAACCAGAGTGCAGAGTACACGAGGCATTAGAGTTGTTGGCGGTGCGAACGTTCTAATTCGCACCACAAGGTCGCGCCTTCTCTTTTGTCTTTTTCGCCTTGTCTTTTCCGCAAAAACTTCGTTGGATATTTTTATTAGAAACTTTGTTTTGCATCATTTAAGGAAAGCGCACATAGAATCAAATTAGTACAGGGCTTATTTATACTAAAAACAAATTAGAAAGCTAAAAAATTGGTTTAAAGGTACCTTATATGTAACTAAATAAAATTTTATAGTCTTGCAGCTTGTTCGTGATGGTGGGCAGCGGCCATCTTAGAACTTTAAAAAAAAATTTCATGAAAAATTTTTATTTTAAATGTAATATAATGAAACTAATCTAATGTAAACTAATCTAATCTCAAAACTAATCTAATGAATTGTCAAATATGTACCACAAAGGCTAGGAAAGAACCATGTTATCATAACTATTTTGAGCCGTCACCATGTTACTGGCCTAAAGCAAACCCAATTTGAACCTATAACAAAAGAAAACTCCGTTGAACTGCATGAAATCTGCCAAGAGTTACTGTTAAATCGCATCTCTGCATACCTACTTGTTAAATGTATTTTCTAGAAGATTTAATAAAATTTGCTTAACGATACTTTAAACAGATTAGTTGACTAATCTGGATGGTCCATGTTCGTTTGCTGGAGTATTATAATTCTCATCTAAAGAGCATTCTTGTATTTCCGACTGTTCTTCTTTGTCATCCAGCAAGAAACGTCTGTTGCTGCATGCTTGACCTTTGGGCACAATCAGTCTTACACTTACAAAAATCAACTTTAATATATGTCAGGTGTAGGAATTGGCAACAGTTGTCCCTCTTTTTTCTTCCGTCCCCAAGCTAATTCATACTTTAAATATGATTCCAGTTCTTGGTCAGTCTTTACGGTACAAACTATTTTAACTCCGCGTACTGGGGGTGTATTTAGGAATCACAGTGGCTCAAGAATTTCCCTAAATATCTGAAGAAACTAGTACGAGACTATTTCAGACACCGATACCTTGTGTACGACGCCAATGGAAAATGATCCAAAATTCAACTTTCAAGCGGTGTTCCACAAGGATCAATCATTGGACCCACGTTGTGGAACATCATGTTTGATAGGCTGCTCTAAATAAGACTACCACATGGAGCGACCATTATACGATTTGCAGATGATGTTGCGGTAATTGTAAACGCAAAAGAGTCAACCCAACTGGACAACATAGTCAAAAAATGTCTCAAACTAGTAAGCGACTGAATGAAAGTAAACTCATTAAGTCTGGCTCCGGAAAAAATCGGAGTCATTTTGTTAGTTGGTCATAGGAAAATAGAAATACCTACATTCTCTGTCGAGGATTATCTGGTTAACTTCAAACAGAAAGTGAAATACCTTGGCGTTGTTCTCCATCGTAGTCTGAAGTTCAGTGATCACATAAAGGCAGTGGTGGAAACAGCGGCCGCACGAGCATCAGCCGTATCGCGAGCATCAGCCGAATCGATAGTCAGAAGCCCGGCATTGTGAAAAGGAAGCACTTGTGCTCCTAGTAATAACTGGTGCCTATCGGATTACCTCCAACGACGGCTCGCTGTGTCCTTTCGGGCATCCTCCCGATTGATCTCCTTGTGCACGAAAGAGAGGAGTGCCATAGACAGATCAAGTGACCGCAAGAAACAAGACACTTAACAAAATGACAGAACAAATGAACACTTGCAGAACGTGGTAGATGAAGAACATCCTAATACTGGAAATAAAATCCTGGGTTTCAAGAGATCATGACGAGCTAAATTTCTGGGTTACCCAGTGCTTGACTGGCCACGGGTGTTTTGCTTCATTTCTAGCCCGTATTGGAAGGATGGAGTCCCCTGAATGCGATCATTGCGAAGAAACAAATGACGACGCCGAGCACACTTTTGTTCATTCGCAGCGCCAAGGAGCGCATTGAGCTAGGAGGGAATCTCTAAAGAAAAATAAGCTCCTCTTACATAATTTCAGTCATGTTAGAATTACCAGACTAATGACAGCTGATCTCCCAACTTCATGGCCGACATAATGAAAACAAAGCAGTTGCTAAACTGAAGGAGGTCTATGGGCCATTCGGACTCAATATAAATAGGAGCGCAAGTGGTTTGAATCCCTAATCTACCAAGTAATTGGGATGGGACGGGAAAATGGGGCAAGATACCTGAACGGAGACTGCCATGAGTAAATGTGAAAACTGGGCCGTGGTAGTTTTCGGTGCCGCATGGGTCACTTGTGATGAGCTTCCTCATCCTACAGCCGCAAAAAAGTGTAGTAGTGTATTATGCTACAACAGCCACTTGTAAGGAGACTTCAGCTCAAAGTCAAACCTCTAAAAGCGATCATAAATCTAACAGAGGTGTCTATACACTAACAGTGAAACTCTTTTTCACTTTAGAATAGCACATTTATTAGGGAGATGAAGTTTTATGTCCTAAAGAAATTTATATATTATTCATTAAGTGTTGTTTGTGAAAAATGTTTGTTTTTTTTAGGAATCGATGCTTAATGTAAAGTTTTAAGAAAGCGCTCGATCTTACAGGTCTGAAAATGCATTTCTTTTGCATATTAATCGGCTCGTTAAAAAACTAAATACAAAACTGAAATTAAAGTCGGTTATGCTATAAATGATTTTATGGTCGTTTCCGATTATTCTCGACTTCTTTTCATCTTCTCTTTCCACTGTCTATTTCTAAACTCGAAAAGCTTTCTCCGCCGTTTTGTCGTTAATATAAATTCATACTGTTATTATCATAAAAAACGAATTGGAATTTAAAGCGCTTGAAGCGTCGTTAGAATAACTACCTATAAATTTTAGGACAATAAAATTTTGCGGCAAACAACTTCTGGAATTTTCTTTTTTCTTTGACAATATTTTATAACGGCGCTGGTTTTTTTGTTTACATTTTTCTTTGTTGGATTCTTTCAACCTACCCTCGGTAACATAAATTTAAAATTAATATATTCAAAGAAACACCTTACAATTTAAAATCTAAATGTTTCGAAGAGTTCTTAAACAAAGCTAAAGTTACATAAACACGGAATTTATTAAATGGAATGAATTTGGCTATTTGTATATGGTGCCCATTATAGTAGAACCCATTAAACTAGTTTTCATAATAGAATCACAAAGCACTACCGTTTAAATTTTTATTGAATTTGATCTATTATTTTTATAATACCAGACATACGAAACAAATAAATAAATTCCTTTAGATCATTGATTTAAAACAGATTAAAGTTACACTAATCAGCGAAGACGTAATATTAGTTGGTCAATAAAGTATGATCATAGAGAAAAACATTGAAATAATATATAAATGTATAATATAGTAAAACCTGATAAACTAACGCCTTTTCGGTTCATCCCGCATCGCCAGTTCTGCTTATCAAAAATGGCCAACGGATAGCCTTAACTATCTATCCACTTGCTACGTAACTCGCTACCTAATGGAAAACTTACACATACAACGATTTGAGAATAAGTTGAGAACGTTTCGAACCCTGAAACGTTACTAGACCTCAGCTATACTTAGGACAAATTTAAAAGGAACCAGCTACTAAATGGTTCGACTGGTCTTTCGTCCCTCTACATAGTTCTGATGATTGATTTGCACGTCAAAACCACTACGGAACAAACCAAAACCAGGATTGCCCCTGGTTTCATCATTTCAATGTATAGTTCACCATCTTTCGGGTTCCAAAGCACGAGCTACGAGTTACAACGCTATTGCTGAAGCGTAATTGCCATCTTAGATTGCCTAGACGCCGATAAATTATCAAAACGTTTCATCATATAAACTTAAACCGCCTAAATGACTACTTTCGTTAAGTTTGACGGATTCTATAAAATGTATCTTTGCGTCACGCTCGTTCGCTAGACTTAAATCAAAACCAATTCCAAATGATTAATATTTTGTCGCGTGACTACTATCTTTAATTACTCACAACGTCGTGACGTAGTTCATTGAGCTTGTGACATTTTTAATAGCAAAAGGTATCTATTTTTTCGCCTTATAGAGTAATGGTACTTTACGGCGTAAAAGTGTCTGTCCGTTATACGGACTTGGCATACCAAAGAAGAGTATGTCGAATATATTCGACCAGTAGCCCAGACTATCAGATATAGATTATTTAGGGTAGAGATATGATACTGTAGTGGTAATTAACTAAACAAGCTAAATTCTATTACAGACATCTTAATACGGAACATACGTTAGACGATCGTTCGACGGCGCAAGCCCGAGTTCAAATGCAAGTTGTTTCTCAGCTAGAACTGCAACTACAGAAAGAACGTGATAGACTGCAAGCGATGATGCAGCACCTCCATTTGTCCAAGCAGTTGGGAGAATCTCCTTCCACGGGACGTGAGCCAGTTACATCGAGAGAAGAGGAAGATACACAAAGAGAACAGCAACAGGTATTACAGAAAGTTTTAATTTGATATGTACGTATTAGAAATGTGATTTAATGATAGTAATTTTGTGAAATGATTTGATAAATATTGAAGAAAGTGTTGCAAACCATTAAAACTGGATAATAAAAGTAGTGACAAAGAAAATGTTATTCAAAAAACCATTAAATTTCAATTTCATTTTGTTTTAATACCAAACAAGTTAGAAGTGGATATTGGTCGTTACCTTGCAGTCTTATAATAAATTTTTTTATCATAAGAAGAAACAAACAAAAAAATTGCTTTTTATATCAATTGGCGAATTAGATTTATTGTCTTGATATGAATGTGACTCTAATATGAACCGAACATAACAAAATCAGTCAGTTTAACTCGCAATTTATTATTTTAAATATTGGTGTACAAAATACTTATAAGTTCACATATTAATTAAGAAACTAAAATTGATAATCCGATAAATAATATTTTTTCGATTTGTATAAAAATTTACATAAATAGAATAATGTTTGTTTTTTTTTATTTCAAGACTACACCCAAAATGGCCGCAGCTGCGGTTGCAGCTGCTGCAGCAGCCGCTGCAGCAGCTGCGCAACATCACGCCGTCTCACAAATGCCAGCCACGCATCATCATCTACCTGCGCATCATGCAGCCGTCACGTTGAACAGTTTAACAGGTTCAGCACCACCTCTTCCGGGCGATAGTGCATTACGCTCTCCGATCATGACCCATCATTCTCCCTCATCGAATTTAGGACCTGGAGGAGGACCGATCAGGAGACGGATTAGTGATAAGTCTTCTTTATCATTAGCTGGCGGTAAGTTTTAATTTACTTCAATATTAAACTTCTCGATTCAGATTTCTACATAGTTTTCATATATGATAAATCATAAATTCAATAAAACAATTTTGAAATATTTATTTGGCGAATATAAATGTCTGTTTTGACATAGCCACTCCCTTCATGTCAGGTTGTGTGACTATAATTTACATAAATCTCTCCGTGATGGATTTTTGAAAGGATTTTTCATTCTTTGTGTCAGCCATAAAAAACAGTTTAAAGTTGTACTCCGCGTATTACAGATTTCTTTTTGCCGACGTAGCGCTGGAATCGTATTTTCGAGAGTTAGTAAAGAGTGAAGAAATTATTGTATTATGTTTTACTTGCGTGTGGTTGATCTGGTTATATGTTTTGCATTTAGTTGAATGGTCTGCTACTAGACAACACATTATCATTAAGTTATTGACTTTTTTCAGTGCAGTTGATGCGAATGTATCAAAATGCAAGTGTCCAAACGTTTCATAAATTTTGACTGTCGTCTCATTTATTAAACATGTTATATGCGTTTATTGCATAAAATATGTCGATAATGATATTAGCATTTGCCCAGCACTATAACCCAATAACACTGTATAACGAACTTTTGTTATATGTAATTTTTTTTAAACAATCCAGAATCCGTTATTTTACAATATTAAACTGCAATGGTGAATGCCTCGGACCCTAATTTCGCTTGGGAACCAAAGCATTCACCATTAAGTATAATAAGTTTCCGGATAGAAAAAAAATTAAAAATATATTTTTAATATGTATAAAAAATAATGAGTATTATTTTATAATTTAATAGAATACTATAAATATGAGTTTAGGTCGGATTTGTTAAAAAATATCTTGAAACATTAGTGGACGTGGTCGCCACCCTATCTTTCATATACTGGAAGTCATTCGTTGTATTATATTTTGAATAAAAACAAAATTGGTCCCTTTAATTTTGACGTTGGTCACTTGGTCACTTTATAACTTGTCTATTAAATTCAATTTGCACAATAGTTGTCTAGGGTACATTAAATAAAACTAGCGTAATCTATAAATCACCTACCCATGAATCACCCGCTTAATCCTTTAAATATAAAAGGAACTTTCGACACAAGAAATAAAAGAAAGTACTGCGCAAGTTTTTGCGAAAATAGATCGCAAAGTTTGCTAAACAAAAAACACCCTGTATAGATGTTAAATTGTGATTTTATGCAAAATGTTTCGAATAAAATCGAAGGGGCTTTAGATGGCCTACACAAGTTTTTGAGATATATCGAAAAGTTTGTTAAACTTTAAACGTGGCAACGTCGCGCTATATAACAATTGGCAACATGGGGCTTTTGTCATTCGACGTAGAATGCAATGTACTTCACTGATGAGTTCACTTACCATTCCGTATTTGATTATTTGTATTAGATTTCTCACATGACTGAGAGCTGCTTATGGTCTGATTGCTAGATGGCGACTTAATATGCACCAGATTGCTAAAAGAAAACTTTAGACTTTCAATCTGATCCCTTAAATCCTGAATTAGTTTTTCCTTAGCATACAACAGTTGCTTGAGATAATAAATCTCTGCATGTTTCGGATCGGTGGCATTATATTCATCAATGGTTACGTTCGGGACTTACAACCTATGTTCTCTACGATAGAATCCTCCTCATTTTATCACCACATCAAAACACTGTTTCAATGTCAATAACACGTATTTTTTATTTTGAAACACAAGCTCTGTGGTACATCCTGTTGCAAACTTTACATTTCGCACCACTAATAGCTTTGTTAACTGCAAGTAAGAAGCAGTATAAACTTGCTCCTCTAGGGTACGGAAAAAAATGGGTTTAACGTATATGGAGATATAACAACGAACGGAAAATATTTTGAAAAGCAATAAGCACGTTTCCGACAATAAGGTATATGGAAATGTAACAACCATCGGAAAATATTTTGAAAAGTAATAAGCATGTTTCCGACGCTAATCGACACTTCTAGTTACAAATCTAGTTTATTTTAAATCTTGTTACTTTTTATTTTAAATCTAGAAGAACTTCAGAGTTCTTCTGAAGAAGGAGTAAAGGAGTAATTGTCTCCTCAAAACAAATGTCAAGACATTTGCTGTCCTTCATGGATGGAGGACATTAGAAATGTTTAATCCATAAATGGAGTTTTGGAACACTTAGTTTTAATTCAATTTAAAAAAATTATATTTGGTTATATAAATTTAGTAAGCAAATATTAAATTTGTAACGTTTTGATCACGAAGTTTGTATTTTTAACTAGCTGCCCCGGCAGACGTTGTTCTGCCCTATTTTCTCTAAAACAACACAACATTGATTTTTTATGTTAATAGTTCCTCC